>JAFLJL010004943.1:0-15554 GCA_018398815.1 Conus ventricosus
GTCCGCATAAACTAACATGTAAAGGGCCATAGATGAATGCTTTTCTGAACACTTTTTTTGACGGCAAAATATGTAAATGGCTTATGAATTCAAATTTTAATTCCATTCTAAATATGGTTCTAAAGAGCATTTGAGGTCATGTTTTCGAACATATTTTATATTCATACTGGCCCCAACATTATATGGCCTTCTAATGCTCAAGGTAGTTTCTAATTAGGTAAACTTTTTGCTGTCCGCCAACCTCTTTGCGTTTAAAAACCAGCACCCTCTTAGTGTACTCAAAAACCACTACACAAAATCGCCTATCTCACCGTTTTGTTCAAAGTCCGCAACATCTGCAAAAGTCTTTTACTTCTAAGGTTTACACCTTACATGCGCTAATGATACTCCCTGAATCATCTGGCCCACGTGACATATTTTTTAGTACGTATTAATTTAAAATCCAAAACAATTGCAGGTAATCACATCACACTTTCCACGCTTGTCTTTGAATTTTTATATATTAAATGATCCAACCCTCCACAAACTAATACATTTAAACTGTAAAATAGTGAAATTTTAAAAATTCATAATCGCAAAATGCACCAGCCCTGACGAAGAGCTCTTAAAACAGTTGAACCTTCCATCATATAAGTTCTCATCAGTGCTCCATCTCATCCAAATGTAACAAAGAGTAATGAATGTAATTGCAAATCGCGCGGATATTTCTCCCTCAAAGTTTTTGTTGACGTAACTCGTAAACTATAACGTCCCCGATTGCAGTTTTTAAAACCTAACATTTTAGGCTACTCTTTATCAAAAAAGTACCCTACTTCTCTTCTTCAGTTTTGAAGGTCAACATTGTTTTCAGATTCGCATTGTTTAGTATTGAGAGCAATGCCCGAAGTTACTCATTGCATACATTAGCGACAAAACCGTAATAACCACAGTATGGTTAACTGTCTTAAATAAATGGCCTCTATTATTAACTTTTTAAACTATTATCTCCTTGGCTTTGCTTATATAAACCATACGACTTTGCTAGAATATTTCATGAGCGCGAAGAACGTACTGGTTCCGCATTCGTTATTAATAGCATTTCTAAAAACGAAGGGCGTCTTGATTGTTTATTGGTTACAACATTTTTTAAAAACAAATAAAAAAAGAGTGCATTCAAATATAACTGATGCTAAATATTCTGTTGGGCCGCACTACAATCTTAAAATATAACAACTGACAACCCACGACCCAATTCTGTGACCCAGACTGACACCTTTCATAAAAAGTAAGTACACTCTCCATTAACATATCTCTAAACCCCCCTGTTAAAAAAGACTACATCGCAAAAGGTGTTTAGTCATCCGTTTGCCGTATCAGAACCAGTTAAACTTTGGCTGTGTTTTGAGCATCAACAGAGTGGAGTGTCCTATGCTGATCACTTAAATCACCATCCTTTGGTGTGGTCATGTACAGATTTCATTTCTATACACCATCAGACTAAATTTTGAACTGAAACTGCAAGCGCCATTACCAAATGAGACAAACCCGTTAATCCATTCAGCAACAGAATAGACAAGAAGGCTTTTGAAAGAACTGTAACGAATTCAATATTAACATCAAGACAGACTTTAGACAAAAGTCGATTTAATCATGGCTTAGCACCCCTTATTATTGGGGCGTGCACCAGAAATATAACTAAGACTTGAATCCTCCTTACACATCTTCTCTTCAGCACAGCTGTTCACCGTCGGTCCCATAGAGCTAGAGCATAAAACAGCATGGACAACATTTAACTAGACCCTTCTAAGGCCTAACTAAAGCAGAATAGAACAATAAATGACTCTATCGTACTTACGTTTTGGTGTTGCTAGTACACAAGCACAGCAAAGATCGAACATAACTATCCTTCTACTGCTTTTGAATGCACAAAAACCAATACTAGCAAATTTAGAGGATGCCATTAATTCTACAGTTGATACTCTACAGTATAAAAAGGTACCAAGATGTTTTTTACAATACGCAAGATCAAAAGTAACTTGCTGTTTTCACAGGTTATCTACATGCCACCTTCTGACCTCAGACTCCGGTAGGAACAAAAAATAAACTACAACAATGAAATTCTCCGATGCAGGAAATGACCAGAAGGTCGGGCAAAACGACATAAAAACTGAGCCAGTAATATTGCAAGCATAAAAAAACAAGAAGACCCCCCAAGAATAAGTCACCAATCCCCGTGGCCCAAAGCCCAAAGGCCGTTGAATCCACGAAAGTCAAAAAAAATAATGACCATGAATAAAAAGACAGTCGCTTGACATTCTTTGATTAACAGGCCTAAATTACTTGGTCTTATATCTTACTAAAAATTAACCTCAACTCTTAAGAGAACTAATGTCCATAAGAAGCTCGCAAAAAGCCAACTACTTTGCTTGCAGTAGACAAAAGCCAGCTAACAATCCCTCCTAAAATACCCGGTAAAAGAGTCTATAGCTTTACCGGCTAATTTTTTTAATAATCCGCATATGAAAGCAAGCTTTTTTTTTACACCATGATTATCAGGTGAGGCGATGGTGGATGGATTGCACTGGACAATGACCACCGCCGCCAAATACCATCACCAGTGTACTTATTGCAAATCCTAAGGCCGTTCTACGCTTGCTATTGACACCTTGCTCTCTAAACAGTGTTCGTATTATTCTTCTCTAGTGGATGTGTCTTCAAAAAAATTCTTTGGATAGTTTGTACTCATAACTGCTCACTTTATTCGTACAGTCTTCTCGTTAGTAGACAGCACTTCTTCTTCTGATCTCTCTGTCAAGATCTTTTAGTCTTTGGGTTATTCTTTCTTTAATACAGGCCCTAAGTTGGCCGTCATCACCTCACGAGTTTTTTCTTTTTCTCATTTTTATGATGCTCCATCTATTTCACACCAGTTTTGCTAAAATGTTTGTTAATTCGCCTCTGATGCCTCTCAAAGCATGATCAAGGGCCCGCTATTTCCCGCATAGGCAATGGGGATCATAAATTGTTTTTAACGTTGTTTCTTCTGAAAAAAAACTGTTTTCTGCATCTATTGCAATTATTATTTTCCATCAGCTATTGATTTAAATGCTTTAAGGTCCATGTTTTGGTATTTGTAGCTGTTGGAGTTCCTGCAGTGTGATTTGAATTAAGCAACTGCATCCCTATCTAATGTTGGTTTAACAAGACCCAGGCTATTTTGTACGCTCACACTTGACCCTTAGACTAATTGTACTCTTTTTTTAAAAAACTTTGATGATTCTGGTTTAGAAGTAATCTTGAACAGTTGTCCTGATCGTTTTCACAAACAAATGGTCAATCTTTTACTTCAAAATCATTAGGTCTATAAATTCGGATGTTCTTGCCTACAACATTGAAAACATATCTGACCTTACTTTCTGTTAATTCACACGCCGCAATGAGACCCCGACGATTTTATCAAAGGATCATTTCACTCATGTCGTCTCAAGATCAAAAACCATCATAATCTCCCTTCAATGCTGCCATTATATTTAAATAATTAACTTTTTTTATTTTTGTTTATAAAAAAAATGTCACACAAAATATGGCTCGATTCTTGGCCCGCATAGAAGACTGAAAGAGCCCTTAGGCTGAAGGTAATAAACGGAATATACTGTTTCCAAATAATCCGTCTACTAATTGAAATTGCAGAACAAATTCTTTACAGTTAAATTTCCAACTAGGATCGGATGCAGTGATTGTGGCCAGCTCTGCGCGTCTTACTTCAAAATAGAACTCGATATCAGAAACAGACCCAAACAGGACAGTTTCCATAATTTGGCGGGCAAACTTAAGAAAATTTCAATAAAACTTGAGGGGCAAGAAATATTTCTTTACACAATGCAGACATCATATAACCTATCGATCTATGGCTCACCGGAATAAAGGGAATGATCTTGCCTTTCAAGAATCGAAAAATGTAAGAAGCACTAAAACTTAGAATAGGGCCGCCGCAGTTCGCCGCAAGATGCTAAAAGCCAAAAAGGCTGTAGCAGTAAATTTTGCGTATTGAATCGAATTTATCCCATCCTTAGATTTTGATTGTTAATAGCGCATGCGCCATACTTTCAAGGAGCATTAAAAGACAGATTGTCGATATGAACTAACTTTTTATAATGAATACAAACGTGTTATCAGATCATCAGACACCCCATAAAGCAAAGAAACAGTCATTCGACATCTCGTTTAGATTTACGATTTAGCAACCTAATTTAGCAAGGCTGATTGAGCAACAATATCACGTCAAAAATAGCAATATAGATACGAAAGAGTGAATCATCATACAACAAATCCCAAATCAGGGCAACGCTAACTGGAATTTTAGTTTTATTTTTTTTTTTCCTCGCAGCAAAGAATCGCCTAAAGTATTTTAATTGCTGTGCGATAGATGAAGAACCGTTTTCAAAAGAGAAGTTAGAAAGTTTTTAATCCTAAAATAACCGCAAGTAACAATGATCGATGAGGTAGTCTAACCAAATCTACGCTATCGGGCTAAAAACTATCAGCAATTTGACGAAATAAGAAAACTGTTTGGAGGCGGGAGTGTAGAAATCCAACAGAAACCTTGTGTCTAAAGATCTGCACCTACACAATGTTCACTCGATGATTATTTAACAACGAAATACGGCTTAAGGAAATGACCTAAGGTCAACAGAGAAAATCAATTGCATGGAAGCGGGAGAACTGTGAGAGACGTAATAAACATTCAAATTGATAAAGAAGCAAGAAGCCGATAAACCGCTGTATGTACATTTGTTTTTAATATATATGCCAGCTGAATATTCAAGATAACAATAACAAGATATACAATCGAAATTATTATTATTTTTCAAAAAAGCATGTCTGTTCGAGTTTAACCAAATGTGCCTAAGCGCCTGCCAAAAGAAGAGATATTAGAAAACCCCTAACATAAAAACTTTAGATTAACAAACAAGTCATTACGCAAATGCAGGCAAAGTACTAAGAGCAAACCATTCAAATACAGCAAAACTCAAACGAAGGTATTCTGCTGCCAGTAACTGTTACATATGTTTAATACTGGAGCAATCAACCATAAGTTTATGCATCAGCACACAAGTGTAGGCCTCTTAGCAACGGGCATAGGCGCACCCCAGCATTACCTCTCTGAGGTTTGTCTTAGCTCTTTCCGTATCCCCCCCCCCCCCCGGTGTTCATTATGTAAGTGCGGCTAGCGAAAAAAATTAAAAACTAAACTCCAAAAGCACACAGCTTATGGTCAACTAATAACGGCTAAAAACTTAGTTCTTTAAAACTTACAATAAATAAAGCTGCTTGATGACTCAACATCACGGATTGAAGACTTTAATCGTTTACAGCCGATTTTGATGACTACAAAAGACAAAAGTTGATCTCACAAGAAACCGGCGAGCAAACTTTTCTCAACATCCTGACACCGAGCAGATAAAAAGGAATGTTTTAAAAAAGTAAAACGGACATTTAAAACACAGTTCAAAACAGCTCACAGAAACAACAACGAAGGTGTTTATTATACTTAAGTTTCTGATTCCAAGCCAAAAGAGACCGTTGATATTGAATCTGATTATATTTTCTTTTTTTATAATTTTAAATAAATATTTTGAGATAGAAAAGAAACTCCAACATGGCTAAGATATATGAAGGACCAGAACGAATTTGTTATAAGGAATTCTTGAGAGAGAGCGTTTTATCAAGACACTGATGATATTGATCTAGACTCATTGATCCACAAAACGTGCGGCAAGCGTTGTTACATGCTATTTCTCAAGTCCAATAAACTAACAATAGCCCGCCCAGGTTAAAGTAATGTTAGCAGTTTTAATCGACTATTACCAATAAATGAAGAAAAACTAAGAAGTCTGGGTCTCACTAAACAACAACTAATCTTCTCATAACGACTTACAACACCTGGTTGGCAACGAACATCTTGCACAGTTTGACGCTGCGGCTGAAGACGCCAAAATGAGAGCACTGGTTGTCAGAGTGTGAAGTCATAGAGATCAGATTATAACAGCTAAGTATGCGCTGATTGTAGGCACGACTTACATCCACTACTCCAGCATTAGTTGCAAAAAGACATTTTAAACATAAAGAATACGACTACAAAATGTTTTATTAGGTGTTTCTCGCAATGGCTGCATTATTTCCGCAAACACGCAGAGAGCGTGTCTAACAAACGGCAATACACCAAAGAACTTAACTTCAAATGGAAAACCATTCCTGATACTTGGATCCATTGATCGGTTTGAAGAACAAAACAAACCAATAACTGTTCATGAAAACAATGTATGAGGAAACAAATCTACTGCCGATAAAGAGTCTAAGAACAGCTCAACAATGAGCGAACCAGACAATACTCATGTTGACTTAACTACGATTTTTTACACCTGCCAGTTCTACCCGCATTACACATGTATACAACAATGAGTACACCTAATGCAGCAAACTACAAAAGATGGACATAAACAAGATTCTGTAGAAATGTTTAACAGAATTCCTCCCTGTTAAAGCGGCGATAGCACATAAGAAACACTGTATTGGACCGGTTGACTGTAATACAGAACTAATTACGCCCCCTACCCGGAACAAAAGTAGTTTTTAAGAACTGGAAACGGCTGCAACTCTCCATAATATAGTTGTTTACTCAGACTTTGAATCACTCATTGTTCCTTATTGAGGGCCAGCGCCACAAAACTACTTCGAAAACAGTCTTAATGAGGAAATCATCAGATTTTGTTCATTTGCTTCATAATAGTCAGGTCGAAGCCGTTCATTCGAAGCCAAATTATATAGGGGCCAAATGCGCAGAATACTTCTTAGAACGCATGCAGCAAGTGCGCAATGACTGTTCTAAAAAACAAAACTTATCTGAGAATCATGAAGACGCCCTGAAGACCAAAACAGTATACGCAGCCACTCACTGTAGGATTTGTGGTTTGGTCTCTCAAACAGACGCAGAGACATCCGACAGTAGAGACCATGAACACAGTTAGCGGAAGTTACAGAGGAGTACACGCACAGTAAATGCATTCTCAACTAAAGTTTGATCCTAAGACATGGAACTGCCCATCTTCTTTCCATAACATGCGATGTTACGACTCTCAACTTAAAAAGAAGCTTGGACGATGCCTTCAGGTGTCATTCATTGCACAGTCAATCAGAAAAGTACATGTGCTTTAATCTAAATAACATGTCTTTTTAAGACTCTATGCAACACATAATATGGTTTCATTAATCACTGGCTATGTCCTTAAAAATCCCGGCCATAACAAAATAAATTTTGACCCAACTCTCGTAAGAAAGGGCGGTATATCCTTATTAGTACATGAACATTGGAAGGTTTGAATGAAGAACACTCCGCCTAAAGCGCGTTCTTTTCGAGTCTTAAGAAAGGACATCATGAGTCTGAACACCAGCATGCTCAAGATGCTGCAGAAGTTAGAGTGTAAAACAATGGGAACTGATCAAGACCCTACTTGATGGCTGATGTCTGTTTTGTTGCGGATATTTTTGAAAACTATAAAAGCACATGAAACATTATACCTGGATCCGCGCATTACCTTCTGCTCCGGGAATTAGTTGGGACGCTTTCTTAAAAGTTTACAGGAATACAGATAGATTTTATTGATCGACTACCAATGATTTCAGATGATTGAAAACGATTGCGTGAGAATTATTATGGCTCACATCATTACTGTAAAGCAAACAACAAATACTTGGACGATTATGATCCCAGGTAAAAGGTCTAACTAACTTATGTATTAAGATGCAAACAATCTGTATGTTGGGCCTGGCGCAATCACATCCATTACGTAACATAAAATGTACACAGGCTGCGATCCGAATAATAATCAAAAGGCATTTAAAGTGGTTGGGCAGTTTAACGCCTGATCAGCAGCGTGGTTTCATTCTAGAAGTTGACTTAGAATATCCTCAGGAACTCCATGACCTGCATAATGACTATCCATTAGCAGCAGAAAGTCTAAAGATGGATCCAAGAGAACCACCTAAACTTGTGCCTAATCTTCGCGGCAAAAAAAATTGTCTGTCATTACAGACTTCTACAATTTTATTAAGACATGGTTTGAAGTTAACAGCAGTTCATCGCATAATTGCTTTTGATCAAGAACAGCTCATGAAACCATACATCATGAAGAACACTGATCTCAGAACTAAATCTGCAGATGCTTCGGAAAAAAGACTTTTTCAAGCTGATGAACAACAGTTGTTTCGGAAAGGACTATGGAGAATCCGCACAAGCGTAAAGATGTCAGATTAGTCACCAGAGAGAACGAAGCAATTAAGCTGACTTCAAACCTAATTATCAGGACTTCAGAAAATTTCATGATCAGCTTTTTGGCATAATGATGAAAAAAAAGAAAGTCAAATTGGACAAACCTGTATTTATTGGGTTTACTGTTTTAGAATTTATCAACTTTTGATGTTAGAGTTTCTTTATGACTACTTTAAGCCCCTGTATCCTGAGTCCAGAGTACTTTACACAGATACAGATAGTTTTGTTATAGATATCCCTACTGAAGACATCTATAAAAACATGGAATTAGAAGTAGCTAAAGGGCTTTGCAGGAGGGTTTATGACACGTCCGATTATCCTAAAGATTCGCCTTTGCATTCAACTGTTAACAAGAAGGTTTTAGGAAAGATGAAGGATGAATTATCTGGAAAGGTAATCAAGGAGTTTGTTGGTTTAAGTAAAAATGTACAGTATTTCGAGCCGGGGGAAAATCATTAAGAAAGCAAAGGGAATATCTCGCAGCGTTGTGCAGTCAAACATATCACATGACACTACAAAGAAGCATGTTTGGCAATAAGACTTTTCATCATGACAACGTAAAACTACGATCTAATCTACATGAGATCAACACAACAGTTGTAACAAAGAAGTCGTTAGATAGAACAAACACAAAACGTGTGTTTGTTAATCCAGAGTTTTCATATGCAATCGGGCACTGAGGGACCGCAATAAACAGGGGGTTTATATTTTTCATCAACTTTTGTTAAAAAGATCAATCATAGCTTCATCCAATTCATTTAAATCTTTTCTCATTTTTGCTTGATGCGTTCGAATTTTTTTATTATTTCAAGATATTCTTTTTTCCCATTTGGGGGTTTCAGTTGTAGGTGATCTGGATGATTTAGCATGCATTGATTAATCCCCGAAAATGTTTCCTTATTAGCATTACACGCATGAATGATTTCCCGTATCATTTTCAAGGTCTCTTCCTTTACCATTCTGTTTCATTCTGCGCTTCCTTCTGAGCTTCATTTTAAACTCAAATAAATTTACGTAAATTAACTAAGCAACTGGAACTGTGTCTGGTGGGATTATCTGCAGTTCTTCTTTCGCAAAAGATCTTTGAGGAGCTGGTTGTTTTGTTGTGTCAGTTTCTCGTAAATAATACACGGGTGGATTCATTTTTACAATTCTTTTTTATTTCATATGGATCAACACTCCAAACTGGATCTGTTCCCCTGATGCGAGTGTCCCCTTCTGCTTCCCCCGGTAAATAAAGGTACCTTACTTTTAAACCAAACGGTAATAGTTTTGCCGGATGAAGACTCTACTTCAACAACATTTATTGTTTTTCTTTTGATTGCTTGTACTGGTTTTAGTCCTTTAAATTCTTCATTATTCATTGCGCGCAAAACTGAGGGCAATCTTCTAACCCATTCTGTGTTGCGAGAATTGTCAATCAGCTCTCTGTGATACTGGTAGGAGAAAGTCTTTCGGCTAACTGTTTGTTAAAGTTTTCAACTAAAGCCTGTGATCTGTGAACTCCTGGAATGCCTCTTTTAATGGTAACTCTATGTTTTAACAATAATTGATTCACTTGGCCTTTAAATTCTTTCCCATCATCGACTTGAATCATGCGAGGATAAGTTAAAGGGCCTCGTTGATATATCAGTTGTATGGCAACAGCAACGGCAGAAGCACTCTTTTGTGTTAATGGTTCCGCATCTTTGTATCTTGAAGCTATGTCAATGACTGTGAGCGCGTACTTAATCTTTTTCGTCTAATCGTATCAGAGGGTAAATATAGAAGGTCCATTTGATGGGTGTCGTTCGGTATTGCGTTCACAAAGTGAGGTCTCTGTATTCGTTTGGGCGCAGGTAAATAAATTTGCCAAATCGCTTGTTTAGATAACCATTCTTTTGCTGTTTGTTCACTGACTCCGCTGCTTGGCTTAGTTTTTTAATTGCTGTTTTTCCCCTTCCAATATCCTTTTGGCGAATAATATGATTTTGTTCATTTTTATTCAGCCAATATTATGCACAACAAATACACAACGTCATACCAAAGACAATAAATCCGATTTCTTGCATCTTTTGTTTTTCTGATGGATGATTAAAAGTCGCTAAATTTTGGTGGGGGCAATGTTTCGATTGGTTTGCCTGTTACAAGATAATATTGTTTTATTGCTTGATCAACATCTTTAAATGTGTAAGCTGCATGCCCCTGTTTTTTCAGTGTGTCGTTAATAAAATCTAACTGCTCAATTCTCTGCTTTTCATAGCGATCTTGTGCGGCTGCTAGTTGCTCCATAGCTTTGTTATGTCTTTTTCTCTCGCCGTCATCCCGTAGTTTACTAAACGCGTAATTACTTCCGCTAAAAGCAAGCGCATTAACCACAGCGCCGCCTATCATCATTAGAGCGAAGCCATTTTTTATAAATGTATTTTTTTTTACATATTGATACTATCAGGAATTATTCCTTGCTTGACTAGAAAATCTTTCGTGGCAAACGAAGCTGCAATAATAGCAATCAGCTTTGCTGAATCCTCAAAGTCTAGTTTGCCAAGATCTGCTGGTTTTATTTTTAACAGGCTTTTACCAAGCATTGAGTATCCTACACTTAGACCTCCAATAACAGCAGAATTGGTATACAAGGTTAGCAACAGTTTTTTCGGTGCTCATTTTTAGAAAATAAAATAATTATAATATTAAAAAACATGAACAGTGATGATCTACTACAGCTACAAGGCAGCCTAAACCTTCCTGAACTTATGAATGACCAAGTTGATGACCAAGCTATTATGCCAAAAAGGAGAGGCTGTATTCTTTGGCAGCATGTGGAAAAACAAAACAGTTCCTCGGAACTGAATTCAGCATTGAACAGATTCAACAGATGTCGCCACAAGACATTATAAAGTATCATAACAGGTATGAAGCGCAGCTGGGGTCTAGAATGGTGAAAAGTGTGGGGCAAACGGTTCTTAGTTTGTACACTAAACTAGTCAGTAGATTTGCTCCCATTGATTCTGAACAAGTTCTTACGTATGATTTAACGCAAGATCCAGTTTTTAACAAAGTCATTAGAGTCTCTAGGATGTGATTTATACTATAGATTTGGGAACATTGTTATCGCCGCTAATCATGGGATTAATAACTTTTAATCATATAGATTTTATTTCCCTTCAAAATGACCGAGCCAGAAAATCAGCAGAATCAGAAAACACTGAATCAGGTGGAGAAAGTAACCAAGCCAGAAAATCAGCAGAATCAGAAAACGCTGAATCAGGTGGAGACCATTAAAAATCCTGGGCGTGTTGAAGCAGGAAAAAAATTAGCAGAGTGGAACAGACAAAAAAAATTAATGTTACAGAATATGACTCATCATGAAAACATAACACCGCCAACGCCAGAACAAGTTGATTCAATGCCCGCTATAAAAACTCCATGCGATTCAAGGGCCCAAAGTCTTCATGGAATATTGAACTTAAAACTGTTGCCATTTTTGGCGTCCTTGCTGCTGCTGGGGGCAGTTTTACGGTTATAAAAATATATACACAATGGCAACAGAAACAAAAGCAATCAAAAAATCTGAACCACTAAATACAGAAAAAGACAACTGCATGCCAAAACCGCCAACAACAAAAGATCATTTTGATCCATTTCAAATGGAATAATATTTTAAGAACTTAATTTTAAATTTTTTTAATAAAAATAGATCATGGCGTATTATTAAAATGATAAAATCAATAAATAAGACATGGAGTCTATAAAAGACATTTCCATAGACCAGAATTGTAATCAATGCGGTTGCTTAGGATGTAAGAACTTCATTAAGATCTATGCAGAGAACGCTGAGCAAGACATCCTCAACGATGACACGTTTTTTGAGGCGTGTGTGTACTATATTAGGCATCTACTATTTAAGATAAAAACATAGATTGTATTTTTTCATAAGTAACTTAATAAAAACTTGGTTGTGCTTAAAGGATAACTTAAGGATGACTTAATCAAGAACTTATTAAGAACTTGATGTAAATTAATTAAGAACTTAATTAAGAGCTTAATTAAGAACTTGGGGTGATTTGATTAAAAACTTAAAGACTTGGGGTAACTTAATCAAGAACTTATTAAGAACTTGATGTAACTTAATTAAGAACTTGGGGTAACTTAATTAAAAACTTAATTAAGGACTTGGGGTGACTTGGGGTGACTTGGGGTAACTTGGGGGTGAAGGCGTCAATGTCTCAAAGTGGAACTGGGGCCACTTGCTTTGTGACTGAAGGCCAGCAACTAGGCCAAACGTTCTTGTAGGAACGTTTGACCTAGTTTACAAGACTGGCAATTAGGTCAAACGTTCTTACAGGAACGTTTGACCTAGTTCGCTGCTGTGCTCTCTTTTTCTCAACCAGGCTTGCAACTGGCTTTGGCAGAGTTACAGCAGTTACTGCTGTAGCCAAGCTTTTATGGCGGCTCTAATCGCCAGTTAGTAGTACATCCGTCATTGTATATTTGGAGCATTTTATATGGAAATAGTGCTGGCCACACACTACTCCTCTCCAACTGGTAGATGTACTAAGACCTGCCTAACCCTATCTATTCTTGCCAGAACATTCGAAAATCGTTATCCAGTTGCATTTAAATTTAATAATCCTTTGACGTTTAATATACAGTTCAGCAATGCTAATCCCCAGCTTATGGAATTTAGGATAGTGGTAAAAACATATTGAAAGCTGAATAAGTTTTCTAGCATATGAATCAGACATGCCCACCTGCGCCTGAAGAAATGAACGCCATGTTTGATGCGTTTTTGCTCTTTCAAACATGGCTTTAGCCGTCTCAAGCCAGCGCCCAACAATCAACGCGTGATGAATTGTTGTGCTTTTATTTTGTTTTATCAACATAGCGCCGCTTTTTAAAAAAGGAAGCATCTCATAACAGTTAAACACTTATTTAATTGGCCTCATCTTGTTCGGTAATGTCATTTTCATTTCCTTGAACCAACAAACCTTGAAGATAGTCGTTCATTTCCAAAGCAGACGGTTCACTTTTTTCTTTTTCTGTTCCTTCTAGGAAAGCAATACTTCTTTTCGGTTTTGGCGGGGGAACGAACATGCTTCACCTCGTTCTTTTTTCAACAAATACTCTGACATGCAAGTATGGTAAAACTTGTGGTGTTCAATGGCGAGAGCCTGCTCTTCAGTGAAACGGGTAGCCATTTTAGAATAACACACCAAGCACAGTACACAGCGCAGTAAAAAGCGACCTGCTAGTCCGGAAGTCAGTGGGGGGAAAGATGAAACCGGTGTTGGTTATGGTCATGTGAGCGCTGTGACAGCGACATCACGCAGCAGAGAAGCTTCGAGAAGTCTGATGCAATATATTGTAATGCGGCAGGCCCGCGTGAGGGAGTGGGGTGAGGGGAGAAGAGGGGCGGCAGTATTGATTTTTGGCCTCAGTTTGTCAGCAGGCGTGAGCGGCCAGCTAACTAGATGACTGCACAGCAGAAAAAAACACTTTGTCAAGCCTGGCTTTCAGGGGAAGACATGCAGAGAACTAATAAATAGTGTGTGTGAGTGTGTGTGTGTGTGTGTGTGTGTGTGTGTGTGTGTGTGAGAGAGAGAGAAAGAGAGAGAGAGTGTGTTATGTGTGTGTGTGTGTGTGTGTGTGTGTGTGTGTGTGTCTGTCTGCCTGTCTCTCTCTCTGTCTCTCTCTTCTATGTCTGTCTGTCTGTCTGTCTGTCTGTATCTCTCTCTCTGTTGCGCGCGGGGTGTATGAGTGTGTGTGTGTGTGTGTGTGTGTGGTGTGTGTGTGTGTGTGTGTGTGTTGTGTGTGTGTGTGTGTGTGTGTGTGTGTGTGTGCGCATACGCACGTATGTCTATGGCTCCAAAATGGCTTCTCCTCCGTGTCTAAATAGAAATATTATTTAAACCCACAAGCAATCCTTCACCACACGGAGGGCAACTTGACCTTAACGGGCTTTGCCTCTCTCTCTGCTAACACCCCCACGCTGTAATTAACACACCGCGAAGTAATCGGATAGCCTAGTACGCCACCGTGTATATGGGCGCGTTCAGCCACAACTGCTTTTTCCCCTACGTTACTCTATGGGCCGTGTTCAGCCCCGGCTACTTTCCCTACGTTACTCTATGAAAACTTTAGTAAATTAGTATTAAAAACGGATAACCCTACACAGTATGTTTGTTTGTAGATAATCGTTATTTTTTGGTTATTGAAGTCTTGCTTATCAGAGAACAGCATTTTACCAATCCTGGGTCACTTCGTCCGAAACTGGTTTAGACGAAGTGAGCCAGGATTTGGTAAAATGCTGTTCTCTATAGTCCTTGTAAGCGTTCGGCCAGATGTCATTCAGATTAGAATAGTGACCATCCTAATGCCTGACCAGATTACACTATATCCCATTTAATATCTGGCAGATGTCGTAAGTCTGCGATAGTGTCCCTCTTAACACCTGGCCAGCATCTCATACTATGAAAGTGTCCTTCTTACACTTGGCATGGTGTCATCAGACTATGAAAGTGACCTTCTTAACACTTGGCACTTGGCACTTAGCCAGATCTCATCAGATTATGACAGGAACCTTATTAACACCTGACCGGGCGTCATCAGTCTACGATGTTTTCATTGTTAGAATAAGGCAGATGTAATCAGACTGCTATGTGTCTCTCTTAACACCTGGCCAGTGTCATCAAACTGCTGTACTGTCCCTGTTAGCACCTGGCCAGATGTCATCATACTATGATAATGTCCCCACTCAGCACCTGGCCAGATGTCATCAGACTACAAGAGTGTTCTAGTTAACATCTGGTAGATACCATCAGACTGCGCCAGATGTCATCAGACTGTGACAGTGTCCCTCTTAACACCTGGCCAGATATCATCAGACCACGTTACTGTCTCTCTTTACACCTCGCCAAATGTCTTCAAACTCGATTTGCGCCCCTGTTTACACCTGACAGATGTCGTCAGACTGCGACAGCGTCACTCTTAACACCTGGCCAGATATCCCCAGAGTGCAACATGTCTCTCTTGACGCCTAGCCCCGAATTCATCTGACTGTGATAGTGTCCCTCCTAAGACTTTTCAGAGGTCATTGACTGTTAAAGTCTCCCTCTTAACACCTGGCGATGTGTCAACGACTACAAAGTGTCCCTGTTGCATCTGATGTCATCCGATTACGACAGTAACCCATGGTCAGTGTCATCAGACTACAATAGTGCCCCCCCCCCCCCCCCCAACACCTGCCAAATTTTTATCGCTGCCGTAA
>JAFLJL010004944.1:0-14688 GCA_018398815.1 Conus ventricosus
CTACGCAAATAAAAAAAACACTTTGTCAAGCCTGGCTTCAGGGAACATGCAGAGAACTAATAAATAGTGTGTGTGTGTGTGTGTGTGTGTGTGTGTGTGTGTGTGTGTGTGTGTGTGTGTGTGTGTGTGTGTGTGTGTGTGTGAGAGAGAGAGTGGTGTGTGCGTGTGTGTGTGTGTGTGTGTGTGTGTGTGTGTGTGTGTGTGTGTGCGTGTGTGTGTGTGTGTGTGTGTGTGTGTGTGTGTGTGTGTGTGTGTGTGTGCGTGCGTGCTGCGTGCGTGCGTGCATACGCACGTATTTTGTGAAACGCAGAACAGAAATATTATTTAAACCCACAAGCAATTCTTTGCCACACGTTGCGTTAAGGGCAACTTGACCTTAACGGGCTTTAGCTGCGCCTCTCTCTGCTGACAGCCCTACGCTGTAATTAACGCACCGTTAATCGGTAAGTAATCGGATAGCCTAGTGCACCCCCCCTTTGTATATGGAGCGCGTTCAGTCGCGGCTGCTTTTCCCTTACGTTACTCTATGGAATGTGTTCAGCCACGGCTACTTTCCCCTACGCTACTCTCTGAAAACTTTAGTAAATTAGTATTGAAAACGAATAACCCTGCACAGTATGTTTGTTTGTAGGGTCGTTATTTTTTGGTTATTGAAAGAGAATGCGTGATGGATTATTATTTTTAATTCATTGTTGAAGTCTTACTTGGCAGAGAACGGAGAAACACGGATTCAAGGTCGGCCGCTCGAAACCTGTTAAGACCGGTTGAGAGTGGGTGAGCTTGAATCCGTGTTTCTCCGTTCTCTGAGCGATTAACAATATTACAAGAAAAAGAGAACGGTAATATGCCGCTTTTGGCTCACCCGGTCTCAACCAGTTTCGGGCGGAGCCCTCAAACCTGTTTTTTCGACCCGGGCGACTCCAAAAGCGGCATATTACCGTTCTCTCCTAGTAAACCCTCACCCGGGCCTTGGCCCGGGGCTCACCCGGGCGACTCCAAAAGCGGCATATTACAGTTCTCTACTAAGCATGACTTTAATAACTAAAAAAATAACGACCCTACAAACATGCATACTGTGTTGGGTTGTCCGTTTTCAATACTAATTTACAAAACTTTTCAGATTTTAGTTTTTGTTTAATCTTATGTTTTTCTTGATCATTCTCAATAACATCATTTTCGCGCAAACATTCATCAATGAGTCTCTGTCTTTCATGTGAAATAAAACTACAGTCTTTAACTGTTCTCTAAAGTCTGCCGAACAGTCATCTATAATAAATAGTGTCTGCGTCACTTCTTGTTTACCAACTGTGTGTCTCTGTCACTGGTAATATGAGAAAGGTAAATGACGGGGGGCTACACCCCTAATTGCTGGTGCCCACAGTAAGAACGTGTAAAGGGAGGAGATAATAGCGAGCTTGCGACGTGTACCAGGAATGTTCACGTAAGGCTAGTTTTGCGCGGCATACACCTCCCTTCCTTTCAACACTGTAAATAGCGCTCAATTCTAAGACTTCCCGCACTTCCTTAATCTTGTAAAGACATGTTTTCCTCCAGTCTATGTTGACAGTATGTGTCTTGTTATTTTCTCTGTTGGTGTGCGCGCACGTTTGGTGCGTTAACTATACTGGTGAACAAACGGGTGAGTTGAAATGGTAAATAAATATTTGAGAGAAAAGATAATCTTACCTGTTATTTCCATTCTTCAGCGTGAGCAGGGTTATTCACTTCCAAGTCGGCTTCAAGGCAGGATTCTCTCGAAGTGTAGATTTTATTTTGGTGGTGAGAGAGATGGCTTCTGAAATTGTTATTGCTAGTTTTGAAAGTTGCTTGTACTTTCCAAACAGACGTGTAGTTCTCCTCAGTTTATTTATCCATCTGAGAGAATGCTGCAAGTGGATTCAACAAAGTTACAAAAATTTCTTCTGTTCAATTCACACAGCCTTTCTAACCACTTGCCATATGCTAGATAGCTTCTTAGATTTTGATTTTCCTTCAATTCAAGGATTGTTTGACTTTTGGTGATGATTGTTTCTACTTCTTCAACAGTTTTGCTTTCATCATACTCTGGAATTGCATTAAGTGTGTTTTCAACTAACAGCCTGTCTTCAACCCTCGACAATCTTAGTTTTTCTAACAGATTTTTTCCTGATAAGTGTATAAGCTTTTCACGTTTTCTTTTCCTTCTTGTCTGAAAGACAGCAGCAGGTTGCTTTGGTAACTGATTTTTATGTTCTTTGTTGTAACGTTCCGCCTCTTTAATTCCTCTTTGCTTCAAAACAGATTGCACTTTTTTCCAATGTTGTTGAATAGCAGCATAATAGTCAAGGTGCTGTTGAATTCTATTGTTGTATTCGTCTATAGGTTCACCAGTGGCTTCATCTTCCCAATCAATAGTTAAGTCGTTCTTCATCATCACTGATCACAATTGTTTCTATTTCTTGGCTAAGTCCTGTTGATTGCTCTGATTTTATTTCTCTAAGTAAGTCAGACTCCTGGGAACTCTCGGATTCACTCATCTTTTGTTTCCATCTAATTTGTACACTTTCTATAACAATTTTGTAGACACAAAAACTTAACCGCCTTCTCCCCAACTCGATCAGAGAACACACTGTGCTGTCAAAACTCAGTTGGCCGCAACCCAAAACCGCTCTTCAAGGAGCAACTTTGGCATTAAGCCAAGCGCCTTAACCGCCTTCTACCCACTCGATCAGATAACACACTGTGCTGTCAACGTTCATTGGCAGCGCCCCAAAACCGCTCTTCAAGGAGCAACTTTGGCATTAAGCCAAGCGCCCCATGTGTGTGTGCGTGCGTGTGTGCGTGCGATCGTGCTTGTATATATGCTGTTATTGTTGTTTTGTTGTTTTACTGATAATAACTATATTATATTCTGAACATTTGTTTCTTATAAATAATCAAAGGTGCGCGCACACACGCACGCACGCCCCTACCCCCTGCTTCAACCCACCTCGCCTGCCCCCACCCCACGCATGCACACACTCAAGTTTGCTTCTAAGTTCTTAACTCAAGTCACTTCTAAGTTCTTAACTCAAGTCGCCCCAAGTCACTTCTAAGTTCTTAACTCAAGTTACCCCAGTCACTTCTAAGTTCTTACTTAAGTTGTCCTCAAGTTCTTACTTAAGTCACTTCTAAGTTCTTAACTTAAGTCACCCCAAGTCGCCCCAAGTCACTTCTAAGTTCTTACTCAAGTTGTCCTCAAGTCATCCTCAGTTCTTACTCAAGTTAACCTAAGGTCATAACTAAGTCATCCTCTAAGTACAACTAAAGTTCTTATTCAAGTTATCTTATCAAAAAAAAAAAATACAATCTATGTTTTTATCTTAAATAGTAGATGTCTAATATAGTACACACACGCCTCAAAAAAACGCGTCATCGTTGAGGATGTCTTGCTCAGCGTTCTCTGCGCGAAATCGGTCAGCATAGATCTTAATGAAGTTCTTACATCCTAAGCAAACCGCATTGATTACAATTCTGGTCTATGGAAATGTCTTTTATAGACTCCATGTCTTTATTTATTGACTTTAACAAATAATAATCCGCCATGATCTATTTTTATAAAAAAAAAATTTAAAATATTATTGCATTATAAATGGATCAAAATGATGTTTTGTTATTGGCGTTCCTGGCGTGCTGTTGTGTTCGTCTTTTGTATTTAATGGTTGAGATTGTTTGGACTTTGGTTCTTGGTGTCTTTGTTTATATACTTTATAACCGTAATAACCGCCCCCAACAGCAGCAAGGGCGCCAAAAATGGCAACAGTTTTAAGTTCGATATTCCATGAAGACTTTGGCGCTGTAGGTCTTGAATCATATGGAGTTTTTATAGCTGGCATTGAATCAACTGTTGGCGTTGGCGGTGTTATGTTTTCATGATGAGTTATATTCTGTAATTGTAATTTTTTTTGTTTGTTCCACTCAGCTAATTTTTTTCCTGCCGCAATGCGTCCAGGATGAGGTGTTTTAGTGACCACTTTCACCTGATTCAGTGTTTTCTGATTCTGCTGATTTTCTGGCTCGTTCATTTTGAAGGGAAATAAAATCTATATGATTAAAAGTAATTAATCCCATGATTAACGGCGATAACAATGTTCCAAATCTGTAGTATAAATCACATCCTAGAGACTCTAATGACTTTGTTAAAACTGGATCCTGCGTTAAATCATACATAAAATCTTGTTCAGAATCAATGGGAGCAAATCTACTGACTAGTTTAAGTGTACAAACTAAGAACCGTTTGCCCAACGCTTTTACCATTCTCGACCCCAGCTGCGCTTCATACCTGTTATGATACTTTAAAATGTCTTGCGGCGACATCTGTTGAATTTGTCTATGCTGAATTCATTTCCAAGGAATTTTGTTTTTCCACATGCCGCCAAAGAATACAGTCTTTCCTTTTTGGGCATTATAGCTTGCTCATCAACCTGGTCATTTGTAATCATAAGTTCAGGAAGGTTTAATAGATCATCGGTGTTCATGTTTTTATTAATTATTATTATTTTATTTTTAAAAATGAGCGCCGAAAAAACTATTGCCAACCTTGTATACCATTCTGCTGTTTTTGGGAGGCCTAAGTATAGGATACACAATGCTTGGTAAAAGCTTGTTAAGAATTAAACCAGCAGATCTTGGCAAACTAGGCTTTGAGGATTCAGCAAAGCTAATTGCTATCATTGCAGCTTCGTTTGCCACGAAAGATTTTCTAGTCAAGCAAGGAATAATTCCAGACAGTATAAATATGTAAAAAAAAATACATTTATAAAAAATGGCTTCACTCGTAATGATGATAGGCGGCGCTGTGGTGAATGCGCTTGTTTTTAGCGGAAGTAATTACGCGTTTAGTAAACTACGGGACGACGGCGAAGAAAAGACATAACAAAGCTGTGGAGCAACTAGCCGCAGCACAAGATCACTATGAAAAGCAGAGAATTGAGCAGTTAGATTTTATTAATAACAAACTGAAAAAACAGGGGCATGCAGCTTACACATTTAAAGATGTTGACCAGCCAATAAAAGAATATTATCTTGTAACAGGCGAGCCAATCGAAACATTGCCCCCACCAAAATTCAGTGACTTTTATCATCCATCAGAAAAAACAAAAGATGCAAGAAATCGCGTTTATTGTCTTTGGCATGACTGTCGTTTATTTTGTTGCGCATAATATTGGCTGAATAAAAAAGAACAAAATCTAATTATTCGCCAAAAGGATATTGGAAGGGAATCACGGCAATTAAAAAGCTAAGCCAAGCAGCTGGTGTCAGTGAACAAACAGCGAAGGAATGGTTATCTACACAAGCGATTGGCAAATTTATTTACCTGCGCCTAGACGAATACAGAGACCACACTTTGTGAATACAATTTCCGAACGACACCCCTCAAATGGATCTTCTATATATTACCCCATGATACGATTAGACGAAAAAGATTTAAGTACGCACTCACAGTCATTGACATAGCTTCAAGATATAAAGATGCGGAACCATTAACACAAAGAGTGCTTCTGCTGTTGCTGTTGCTATACAACTGATATACCAACGAGGCCCCTTAACTTATCCTCGCATGATTCAAGTCGATGATGGGAAAGAATTTAAAGGCCAAGTGAATCAATTATTGTTAAAACATAGAGTTACCATTAAAAGAGGCATTCCAGGAGTTCACAGATCACAGGCTTTAGTTGAAAACTTTAACAAACAGTTAGCCGAAAGACTTTTCTCCTACCAGTATCACAGAGAACTTATTGACAATTCTCGTAACACAGAATGGGTTAGAAGATTGCCCTCAGTTTTGCGCGCAATGAATAATGAAGAATTTAAAGGGCCTAAAACCAGTACAAGCAATCAAAAGATAAAAAATAAATGTTGTTGAAGACGCTAGCACAACCAGCAAACTATTACCATTTGGTTTGAAAGTAAGGTACCTTTATTTACCGGGGAAAGCAGAAGGGGACACTCGCATCAGGGCAACAGATCCATTTGGAGTGTTGATCCATATGAAATAAAAAGAATTGTAAAAATGAATCCGCCCGTGTATTATTTACGAGAAACTGGACACAACAAAACAACCAGCTCCTCAAAGATCTTTTGTGAAGAAGAACTGCAGATAATCCCCCCAGACACAGTTCCAGTTGCTTAGTTAATTTACGTAAATATATTTGAGTTTAAAATGGAAGCTCAGAAGGAAGTGCAGAAACGAAACAAGAATGGTAAAGGAAGAGACCTTGAAAATGATACGGGAATCATTTGATGCGTGTAATGCTATTAGGGGAACATTTTCGAGGATTAATCAATGCATGCTAAATCATCCAGATCACCTACAACTCAAACCCCAAATTGGGAAAAAGAATATCTTGAAATAAAAAAAAAAATTCGAACCGATCAAGCAAACATGAGAAAAGATTTAATGAATTGGATGAAGCTATGATTGACATTATAATAAAAGTTGATGAAAAATATAAACCCGAAGAATGTATACAATATGCCGTCCTCCAGTGCCCGATTGCAATATGAAAACTCTGGATTAAAAACACTCGTTTAGTGTTGTTCTATCTAATGACTCTTTGTTACAACCGTGGTTTGATCTCAGTAGATTAGATCGCAGCTTTTCGTTGTCATGAGAAAAGTCTATTGCAAACAATGTCATCTATTATAGTTGCATCGATATGTTTGACTGCACAACACTGCGAGATATTCCCTTTGCTTTCTTAAAGGTTTCCTCCTGGCTCGAAATACTGTACATTTTCGACCTTAACCCCCACATACTCCTTGATCACCTTCCAGATAATTCATCCTTCATCTTTCCTAAACCTTCTTGTTAGTAATTGAATGCAAAGGCGACTCTTTAGGGTAATCGGACGTGTCGTACCATCCTGCCTGTCCTTTAGCCACTTCGGTTTCCATGTCTTTATAGATTCTTCAGTAGGGATATCTATAACAAAACTGTCCGTATCTGTGTAAAGACTTTGACTCTGGAACAAGGGTTTAAAGTAGTCAAAAAGAAATTCTAACATCAAAAGCTTTGATAATTCTAAAACAGTAAACCAATAAATACAGGTTTGTCCAATTTGACTTTCTTTTTTTTCATCAATTTTACCAAAAAGCTGGTCCCTGAAAACTTCTGAAGTCCTGATAATTAGGTTTTGAAGTCAGCTTAAAATTTCTTCGTTCTCTTTGGTGGGCTAATCTAACATCTTTGCGCTGTGCGGGTTCTCCCATAGTCCTTTCCGAAACAGCTGTTTTTCATCAACTTGAAAAAGTCATATTCTGAAGCATCTGTGGAATTTAGTCTAAATAGGTTTTCATTATTTTGTTTCATGAACTGTACGGATCCAAAGCAATTTATCGATGAACGCTGGCTTTCAACTTCAAAACCATGTTTCTAAATAAATTGTAGAAGTCTGTAATGAAGACATAATTTTTGCCCCGATGATTAGGCCAAGTTTAGGCGCTCTCTGGATTCATTTAGACTTTGCTGTAAAAGGATAGTCATTATGCAGGTCATGGAGTTCATTGATTTTCTTAAGTCAACATCTAGAATGTATCACGCTGTTGATCCGCCCGCAAACTGCCAACCACGTTAATGCCTTTTGAATGTTTTTCGGATTGTTTCTGTGTACATTTAAAATTTTGCGTAAGGGAAACGAATTGCGCATAGCCCACAACCAGTTGTTTGCGTCTAATACTGAGATAGTAGACCTTTATTTGGGATCATACGTCAGTTTTTGGGTTTTTGCTTTACGTAATGATGCGACGCCTACTAATTCCTCCACGAATCCTTTTTTCAATCATCTGAATCTTGGTTTTAGGTCAGACATAAATCAATCTGTACTCAGTAACTTTAAGAAAGCGCCCAAAGCTAATCCCGGCCGCAGAAATGTAATGCGCGGGACCCAGGCTATAAGTTTCATGCGGGTTTCTTTCTAAATTTCAAAGACCCCGCCAACAAACATACATCAGCCATCAAGTAGGAGTCATGATAGTCTCCCATTCGTTTTACAATTAACTTCTGCCACGCATCTTGAGAAATGCGGTACATCAAAATAAAGTGCCCTTTCCCTAACTAAAAAACGCGCTTTAGGAGAAGTGGTCTTCGTCAACTTCCCAACTGTTCATGTATTCAAAAGGGGAAACGCCTTTTAAAAGGTTGGGTCAAAATATTCTTCCGTTTTGGGCAGGATTTAAGGAAAGCCAGCGACTTAATGAACCACATGTGTTGCATAATTTCATAAAAGACATGTTTTTAAAAGTGAAACACATGTACTTTTCTGATGACTGTGCGATGCATGACACCTAAAGGCATCGCCACTGCTTCATTATAAGGTGAGAGTCTACCTGCAAGTTAATGAAAGAAACAGGCAGCTTCCATGTCTTTGGTTAAACTTTAGTGAAGATTGCATTTACTGTGTGCTGCCCCTTTCTAATCTACCACTAATGTAAATTGGTCTTTTACGTCGGATTTGTTCTTCCCTCACTGATTCTAAACCAAATCCAACCATGTTTTGGCTGAGCCCATACTGTTGTTGGTCTTCGGTGGTCATTATGATTTCAGATAAATTCAGATTATTAGAACAGTCATTAAACGCACTTCTGCAGGCTGTAAAAATCTTCTAGCCCCATCTGGTCCCTGTATAATTCTGGCTTGAATGACACCATCGACCTGGACATTAATAAAGGCAAATGAAAAAAATCTGGTATTACTCATTAGACTGTTTTTTCGAAGTTTTTTGGCGCTGGCCCTATAGGAAAATGGGATTCGAAGTCTGCGTAATACGTAGGGAGAATTTTGCAGCCGTTCCAGTTCTTAAAATAACTTTACTCCCTTTGGGGGTTTTAATAATTACTGTTTACGTAAGGGCGTTAAATGTTTCTATGTTCACTCGCGGCTTGAGCAGATGGAATTCTTGTTAACCCTTTTCTGCAGAATTCTTGTTTAGTAATGCTTGAATATGCGGCAATAATCTACTCATTGTTCGTATCAATGTGAAAATGCGGCCCCCCGCTGGTGAAAACATCAGCGTAAGTCACAGATTTTTGTCTGTTCGCCAAATTTTGGGCTGTTTTTGGACACTTTAAGGGGTTTGTAATTTGTTTCTCATCCATGTGTAGCCCATTAACATTTAAATGGTTTGTTTTGTTTTTTCAAATGATCAATGGAAATCCACGCTAACAGGAAAGGACACCCCACTAAAGTAAGATCATTGATGAAAAGGGTGATGTAAGACACCCTCTGCGTTTTTGGGATATAATGCAGCTTGCGAGAACACACCACATAAAACATTGTTGTCTGAATAATTCTTTATGTTTAAAACTGTTATTTTGCGCCTAATGCTGGAGGAGTGGAATGTAAGATTTGCCTCAATAGCTCATCTTACCATGTTTTAATCTGATTCTAGGGATTCGCCTTTCTGACCAACCAGAGCCTTTTTCTTTTGGCTCTTCAGCGGCCACATCAACTTTTGTAAGCAGTTCGTCTCCCCAAACCCGGGGTGTTAAGTTCATTATTCAAAGAAAAATCTGTTGTTTAGTTGAGCCCCAGACTTCAGGTTTCTTAAATTTATTGTTATATTTTTTTAGTCGATTAAACAGCAACTTACTTTAACTGGCGGGTTATTGTTAGTTGACGGGAAACTTGAGAAATAGCATGAACAATTTTGCTGTACGTTTGTGTGGACAATAAACTTCTAGACTAATATCATTTAGTGCTCTTGATAATTTTCTGCATTGCTTCAAAAATTTCGTCTGGACCTTCATATAATTTACCCATGCGAGTTTTTCTCTCAAAAAAATTTATTAATTAAAAAAAAAATAATCAGAATCAATATCAACGTCTTTTGTGCTTGGACTCATAAAAAAAGTATAAACACCCTTTGGCGTTGTTAATGTGAGCGTTAGACAGGTTTAATGTTTCGTTACTTTTTTAACATTCCTTTTTTACTGCTCGGGTCTGGCTTTTTGAGAAAAATTGTCCCGCCTTCTTTGAAGATCAAACTTTGTCTTTTTAGTCGTCAAAATGGGCCCTGTAAACGACAAAAATTCTTCCCCCGTGATGTTTGAGTCAGCTAGTGCTTTATTTATAATCAGCTTAAAGGAACTAAGTTTAGCTTTATTAGTTGTAACCCATAGCTGTGTGCTTTGGAGTTTAGTTTTTATTTTTTTGCTAGCAGCACCTACAGCTAATGAAACAGGGGAGCTAAGACAACCGCTAGGGGTTAAAAGCTGCGGGTGGCCTATGCCCGTTGCTAAGGACCAACACTGGGTTCCTGCTGATAGAGCCCCTTATAGTCGATGTTCCAGTATTAACATATGTAACAGCATTAAAGGCAGCAGAATACCTTCGTTTGGTTTTGCGTTTTTTTGGAAAGGGTTTTCCTGCTCTAGTACTTGCTCCCTTTGTGTAATTTTTTGTTAATCTAAAAGTTTTATGCTAGGGTTTTCTACTATCCCTTCGTTTGGCGACTCTGGCGCTGTAGGTATTTTTGGATAAGCTGAACAGACATGCTTTTTTAAAAATAAAAAAATAATTAGTATTTAATATTTTCTAATCTGTTATCTTGAAAAATTCAGCTGCGCATCATATATAAAAACAAATATACATTAAGTGGTTTATCAACATTTTTTCTTTATCAATTTGAATGTTTATTATGTCTCTAAAAAGTTTCCCGCCCTTTCCCGTAACTTATTATCCTCCGTTGACCTTAGGTCAATCCATAAACCGTAAATTTTGTTGTTAAATAATGATCAAGTCTAACACTGTGAAAGAGCAGATCTTTAGACACCCAAGGTCAACTGTCGGATTTCTACACCTCCCGCCTCCAAAAAGTTTTCTTATTTCATCAAAAAAGCTGAAAGGTTTAAGCCCTACGTAGATTTTGGTTTTGGACTCCCTCAATTGTACATTGCACTTTTGTTATTTTTTGGATTAATAAAATTTTTTAGTTTGTCTTTCGAATGGTCTTCATCTTCACACAGCAATAAAATACCTTTAAGCGATCTTGCTGTGGCACTAAAACTAAAATTCCATATGTGTCTGCCTTGCTTTTAGGATATTTAGAATGATGAATCACTCTTCGTAATATATTGCTAATTTTGACTGATATTGTGCTCAATCAGCCTTGCTAAATTAGGGGTTGCTACAACCAAACTTAACGAGATGTCAGAATGCTGTACTTTGCTTCGGAGTCTGATGAATGATAACCGTTTGTATTCATTAAAAGTTAGTTCATATGACAATCTGTCTTTTAATGCTCCTTGAAAGTATGGAGCATGCGCTTTTAACAACTCAAAATCTAGGGGTATGAAAAAGCGATTTCCATACGCATAACTTACGGCTACAAACCTTTTGCCGTCTTTAGCGTTTGCGGCGCCTATTCTATGTTTTAGTGCTTCTTCATTTTCGATTCCTTGAAACGCAAGATCAGCTCTTTCATTCGCGGTTAGCCAAAGATCAGAATAGGTTAAAATATGTCTGCATTGTGTAAAGAAATAATTCTTGCCCCTCAAGTTTATAGAAATTTTCTTAACGATTGCCCGCCCCAGATTCTGTACAACCGTCCTGTTTGGGTCTGTGTTGAAGCGAGTTCATTTTGAAAGTAAGCCGTGCAGAGCCTGGCACAATCACTTCATCCGCTCCTAGGTCTGGAAATTTAACAGTAAGAATTTGATCCGCATCAATAGTAGATGGATTATTTGGAACAGCAATATTCCGCTTAATTCCCTTCACGCCAAAGGGTTCTTTTAGTCTTCTATGTGGGTCAAGAATCGAGCCATATGTTGTGACATTTTTTATAAAACAAAATAAAAAGTTTATTATTAAAGAAACATGCAGGCATTGAAGGTGAAGAAGATTATGGATGTTTTAGATCCTGGAGACGACATGAGTGATTCCCTTGGGAGCAGCATCGCTCGGGGCTCTCATTGCATGATGAATTAGCAGAAAAACGGGAGTACATTACCAACAAGTCGGGATAAATTAACAGAAAGTAAGGTCAGATCATATACCAAAGTTTAGGACAAGAACTTCCCGAAACTATATACCCTGATGATTTGAACTAAAAGATAAAACCCTTTTTTGTGAGAAAAAGACCACGGACAACTTGTCAGCTTACAACTAAACGAACCCATCAAAGTTTGTAGGCAAGAATAAAATAGACAAAGGGTCCAGTTGAGCGATCGAAGTCGCCTTGGCCCTGTTAAACCAAAATTAAGGGGGGAGGCAGTTGCTAAAAATTCAAAACACACTGCAAGAACTCCCAACAGCTAACCAAATACAAAACATGGAACTTAAAGAATTAATTCCATCAGCAGGTGAATTAATAAATGCAATAGAAACAGAAACCAGTTTTTCAGAAGAAACAGCATTTAAAAAATATACGCGACCCCCCAATACCCACGCGAGAATTAGAGGCCCTTGATCATGGGTTTAAGAAGCATCAGAGGCGAAATTAACAAACAATTTAGCAAAAATAGGTGAACTAGATGAGCATATAAAAAGAAAAAAGAAAAACTCGTTGAGGCTGATGACGCCAACTTAGGGCCCGGTGTTAAAAAGAATAACCCAAAGACTAAAAGATCTTGAACAAGAGAGATCAGCAAGACTAGAAGTGTTGTCTACTAACCCAGAACAATTACGAACTCAAGTGAGCAGAATAAGAGAAACTATCCAAAGAATTTTATATGAAGACACAACGCTAGCAACGAATAAGAACATTGTTTAGAGAGCAAGGCGTCACATTAGCAAGCGTTATAAAATGCCTTAGGATTTGCAATAAGTACACTGGGTTGTGCTATTACAGGCGGCGGGGGTGCGGGTCAGTGCCTCCACCGCCATCGCCACCATCGCCTCCTGATAAATCATGGGTTAAAAAAACAGCTTGATCATCTTGCGGGTTTATTAAAAAAATTAGCCAGTAAAGCTATAGACTCTTTACCGGGTATATTAGGAGGTGTGTTAGCGGCTTTTGTCTACTGCAGGCAAAATAGTTGGCTTTATGGCCGAGCACCTATGGACAAATTTGTTCTCTTAATAGTTGGGTTACTCTTTTAGTAAAATAAAGAAGGAGTAATCCTAGGCCCCGTTTTAAAACCAAAAAAAAAGCGCTGTCATTTCATATTCAGGTCATTATTTTTTTGGCTTCGTGGGCTTCGTGGTCTTCAACGACCTTTTGGGCTTTGGGTCTTGGGGTTGGATGATTATTCTTGGGGGGGTCGACTTGTTTTTTACTGCTTGCAATATTTCTGGCCAGAATTTATTTTTGTTTTTTTCCAACTTTCTGTTCATTGCCTGCCACAAGATTTCATTGTTGTAGTTTATTATTGTTCCTATCTGGAGTCTGAGGTCAGAAGGTAGCATGTATAAACCAGTGCCAACAGCAAAGTCTACTTTTGATCTTGCGTATTGTAAAACATTTTGGTACCTTTTAATACTTGAAGGTAAAAACAACTGTAGAATTAATGGCGTCCTCTAAATTTGCTAAGTATTGTTTTTGTTTCGTCAAAGCCAGTAGAAGGATCAGTTATGCTCGATCTCGTTTGTGCTTGCGAACCTAGCAAACACCAAACGTAAGTACGAATAGAGTCGTTTATTCGTTCTATTCCCGCTCTAGTTAGGCCCTTAGAAGTGTCTAAGATAATGTCGTCCATTGCTGTTTTGTGCTCTTGCTCTATGGACCCTAGGTGAACAGTTGTGGGCCCGAAGAGAAAGATGTGTAAGGGGGATTCCAGGCATAGTTATACTTTCTGTGGGACGCCCCAAAAATAAGGGGTACCTAGAAAAAATGAATTTAAAGTCCAACTTTTTTCTAAAGTCTGTCTTGATGTTAATATTGAATTCGTTACAGATCCTTTCAAAAACCTTCATGTCTATTCGATTGCTGAATGGATTAAACGGGTTTGTCATTTGGTAAAGGCGCTTGCATTCAGTCAAAATACGTCTGAAGGGTAATAAAAATGAAAAAATAACACTGACCTCACCAAGGGTCAGGATGATTTAGATGATCGCATACGACACTCCACACCCAGTTGATGCGCAAAACACAGCAAAGTTTAACTGGTTTTTGATAAAACTGCATCGGATGACTGAACCCCACTTTCGCGATGTAGTCTTTTTTTTAAAAGGGGGGTTAAGATATTTGGCCAATGGAGTACTCACCTTTCTGAAGGCGTCAGACTGAGTCCAGAAATGTCAAGAGTATCGGTTGCTATATTTTTAAGATTGTAGTGCGGCCCAGCAGAATATTTTGCATCAGTATATTTGAATTTCACTCATTTTTTAATTTGTTTTAAAAAATGTTTGTAACAAAAACAACCCAGACCGCCCTTCGTTTTTAGAACATGCTATTGATAACAATTGCGGAAGCAGAACGGTTTGCGCTTCATGAAATTTTTACAAAGTCGTATGGTTTAATATAAGTGAATCCAGGGAGAATAATACGATCTAAACGTTAACAAAACAGGGCAAAGTTAGCCAGTTAACAACTGATGGTTTTCGGGTTTTGTCACTAAAGAAGCATGAGTACTTGACATTATTTAAACTTAACAATGCGAATCTGAAACAAAGCTGACTTCAAACCTGAAGAGAAGAAGTAGGGTTCCATTTGATGGAGAGCTAGCTAAAAGTTAGGTTTTCAATGCCAATCAAGCCCTTTATAGTTTGAAGTTACACCAAACAAAATACTC
>JAFLJL010004945.1:0-17461 GCA_018398815.1 Conus ventricosus
AAAGGGGAAAAAAAAACACCACGGTTAAAAAAAATGGAACATAGTGGTTGAGAACCCCACGTTTTAAGATAGGAACATAGTGGTTGAAAAAACCCCACGTGTAGATGGAACATAGGGGTTTGGAACACCACGGGGTAAGTAGGAACATAGTGGTTGAGAACACCACGTGTAAGATAGGAACTTTGTGGTTGAGAACCCACGTGTAAGATAGGAACATAGTGGTTGAGAACACCACGTGTAAGATAGGAACATAGTGGTTGAGAAACACCACTTTGTAAGATAGGAATAGGTTGGAACCCCATTTAAGATAGGAACATGGGGTTTGGGAGAACACCACGTGTAAGATGGAACATAGTGGTTGAGACATGAGAGGGCAGGAAAGAACGAATGAGATATGGCGAGGAATGAAAGAACGGACAAGGATGGGGAGGGAAAACAAAGGGCGAATGAGATATGGCGAGGAAGGAAAAGAACGGACAAGAGATGGGGAGGGAAAACAAGGGCGAATGAGATATGGCGAGGAAGGAAAGAACGGACAAGAGATGGGGAGGGAAAACAAAGGCGAATGGGACGCCACAGGTTAAAAACCAAGGAAAGATTAAAATGGCATGAAAAAGAAAACGACGGATGAAGGCATGGTGGGGGAAATGGGATGGGAACATGACAAGCAAGGACGATGAGGGACCATGTGAAAAAGGCCAGTCATGACATTTTTCAGATAATAAAGGAGGGATGGGGGACATGTGACAAAGGCCCAGTCATGACATTTTCAGAAATAAAGGACGATGAGGGACCATGTGACAAAGGCAGTCATGACATTTTCAGAAAAATAAAGGACGATGAGGGACCATGTGACAAGGCCGTCATGACATTTTCAGATAATAAAGGGGACGATGAGGGACCATGTGACAAAGGCCAGTCTGACATTTTCAGATAATAAAGGACGATGAGGGACCATGTGACAAAAGGCCAGTCATGACATTTTCAGATAATAAAAGGACGATGAGGGACCATGGGGACAAAGGCCAGTCATGACATTTTCAGATAATAAAGGACGATGGGGGACCATTGACAAAGGCCAGTCATGACATTTTCAGATAATAAAGACGATAGTTGATGTGAGAAAGGCAATGGGCTTAAAAAAATAATTTCCGGATATGTGGTTCAACATAATAACTGATGTTTATTGAGTAAAAACAAATTGCGACCCAACTGTTTGCAAACATGATTTTATGTGATTGCCATTTAAAGTTTCATCAATGATCACCCCAAAAGACACGGTGTTCGGTAACCCGCTCGATCAAGGTTTCACTCATTTTTAGGCTAAGTAAGATGCTGTCGTTGATGTTTCTGTCTCGATGGCTAGGACCATAATTTTGTTTTGTGCGGATTAAGGACCATTCGGTTTTGGTTGCACCATTCTAAGACATCAGTGATACTTTGTTGTAACGATATTTGTACAGACATGATGTTTGTATCATACAGTGAAGAGAACTATCGTCAGCGAACAGATCACAGTTGACTCATTGTGAGATATGTGCATCGGTAGGTCATTTATAAAATACAGAAGAAAAGAGGTCAAGGACGAGCCTTGTGGAACGCCACAGCTCACTATTCCTTCAGAGGAATAAGTCCCCGTTTAAGAAAAACACGCTGGGTCCTGCTTTCAAGTATGACTGAAAGAAGGTGACTACTGCGGATTTTGAACATATGCAGTCTTTTTTTTTTAATAATATGTTGTGGTCTACAAGATCAAACGCTTTCTTAAAATCGAGGAAAACAGTTCCAGTGAGTTTTCTTTCGTTGATGGCTGATAGCCAGTATCACAGAGGCGTGTTAAGGGCCGTGTGGGCATGAGTGTTTGACGAAAGCCAGACTGAGATGGGTGGAACAGTTTGTGATGTTCCATTGTTAGTTAGGTGTTTGTGAACATGCATCTCTAGAGGTTTCGATACAACGGATTAAAAGAGATATTGGTCTAAATTGTTTTAAATCAGTGAGTCTCTTGATTTGGGTATGGGAACCACTTTTGTGCCTTTAGACCACATGGGAAGACATTCTGATCAATACACAAATTATAAAATTCGTAAGGGTATCAACAATGTAAGGTAGAGCAAGTTTTAAAGTATAGAAGCATTTAAGTTATCTGGACCCTTTGCTTTTTTATTTTTAAGTTTTGAAATTAAGGAACCAACTTCATTAATAGCAATTTAAGGGGATGTAAATGAATCTCTAGTATTTAATCGTTTTTGACAAAACGATTGAAGAACAGCTGGAGTTTCATACCGATTAAAAAATGTGACACTGGCAGCCGTTTGTACTGATTCAGTTACCTGAAGGAAATGATTGTTGAAAGTGTTAGCAAAACCACATAGTCGCAGTATTATCTGATTTCCTTCTCGATTGTCATTTTATTTCATTAACAGCACGCCATAATGATGCTGTACCCCTGTTTGCGTTTATCAGTTTCCTAAAATGCTCGATTTTGATTTTCTAACTAGATCTGATACTCTGTTTCTCTGCTTTTTATATTCATCTACTTTTTTTGCGGTTTTAAGTGCATCCCTTTGTGCCATTTCTATAATAATGTCTTTTGTCAGCCAGCTGGGAATTTACTCTGTGTTTTTACCCTTTTTCTTCTAAGGGGGGGCATGTTTATCAACGATTGAGAGAAAGATATTATACCAGGTATTATACGCTTCATTTGGTTCTGTGTAATTGAGTACACTATAGAAAGGAGTAAGCTTAAGTGAGGAAAAATTCCTCCTTACTGAAATTTTTGAAGCGCGATATTGAATGGTTGTGGGGCCCCTTATTCTGTTGCTTTGGAAGTTTACAAGACCAAGTGCACAAAATGAGACAGTGGTCGCTTATGCTTTTGTTGCCCACTGTTATGTTAGATCCCATGGCTTTGTTGTTCGTGTAGATATGATCCGCAATGTAGAAGATGTCTTTGCGATTCTAGTTGGATTATGAATAAGCTGATGCAAGCCAAAGAGTGTGGTGGTCGATCCCAGGCAGGCTGCCGTTTTAACAGATAAATGTTAAAATCACCGAGAAGAATGACATTTGGATAGCTCTTATATACATCATCCATTCATTTTGTACAAAGTTGTCTTACCAAAGGAAAGTGGCAGCGGGATTCCTGTACACATATCCAACCCAGAAGAGGGGCTGGTTGGGGGTTTTCCCTGCAGCCACATGCATTCAACATTATCAGGTTAAAGGGTTTCACCCCGCCTTTTTGTACAGTGGCGATGCTTTGATGAATATATATTCCAAGTCCTGTTTCACCAGAGTGATGTGCTTTCGCGTCGGACAAAGTTTATAGTTAGTTATGGATAAAGCTGTATCATTGAAACGGTAGTCAAGGCGATTTTTCACTAAGACCAAGCAGATGAATAGAAGGGGATTCGTTTAGAAGAAAACAGACTTTCATGAATCTTATTTGGCAAATGAAAACATTTAGGTGACCAATGCGTAACCCAGCATCCAGTATTAATTACATTACAATGGTCCATTGTATTAATTTAGGGTAAAGTCCTGAGAAAGGGAAAAAAAAAATAGATATACTGTTACAAAAAAAAATAAAATATAAAATCAGCAATACTGTTACAACAACAATAAAAAATATAAAATCAGCAATCATAAAATATCCAAGAACACACAAAAATCCGAAAAAACAGGGCAATGAAGTTCAGTCCAAAGGACAATTTTAAGTATGTGTATGATAACAATATTCAGGGAATAAAGGCCAACCAAGTAAATGTCGCTTTCAGTGTCCGGGTCGCAATAGTACAGTCATCCACAGTACCCCTAAGCAATTTCCCGGGGGGAAGTGGGGGGGGGGGGGGGGGGGGGGGGGGCGGGGGGGGGGGGGAACAAGACTCACAGGGTTGGGGGGAGGGGGGGAAGGGAGGAGGAGTGAGTGCGTGATGGGAAGGTGAAGGTGAGGAAAGGAAACAAGCAGGAGGGGAAAGAAGACACGGCTGGGGGTGAGGGGGGAAGGGGGAGGGTAGTGGAGCTGAGGAGGCAGGGGATGGGTAAATTTGGGCGGGGGGGGGGGGGGGGGGAGGGTAGTTCAAGGGCTCGTGCCTGCACTTGGAAGGCGAGACAGCAAGCTGTTATCTGAATTCCCGGGTACCGGAATTTCTGTTAAGCAGGGGGAGAGGGAAAATAATGATGCATTTGTGTCCAGGGATTTAAAGGGGAGGCGGGGGAAGGGGAGAAAAAGGCCACATGGGGGGAAACATCGGCATTGATGTCATGGGAGGTCTGTTTAAAATACGGCATGGGTGGGATCGCCCCGGTGGGAAAAGGTTTCATTTGAAGAACAACTGGATTTCTGGTGGACAATTTCAGGAGCATTGTCCAAGTGACTGTTTGAGCTACGTTGAACTGTCTTGGGGGTAAATTTGTTTGAAAAGAATTTAGGACGATTTCCTACTGACTGGGGGTACATGGGCTGCACACTCCGACGAAAATTTAGTAGGGACAGGCTGCTTGACCTGGTTTTCTTTTAATTTGAAGACTGTGATCTGTTACGGTTTGTTGCAATGGGCTGTTCTGACATAGCTCTGGGTTTGCCCCATTACCCGTATTCCGTGGAGGCGGTTCACCGGAGTGCCAGAAACTGAATGATTTGCCGTAACCAGAGCGACAAGCCACTGGCAGACAGGGGGAATACCATCCCATGTGAAATAGCTTTGAACGATCCTAAGATTTTGATCAACGAAATTTGTTTCAAACAAAAAAACATGCACTTGTTTCTGCACATAGGACATGCAGTTCCTTATTCATCAAATTAATGAATTTTCAAAGGAATAGGTTTTCTAGGAAGTAGAGCAGAGACAGCAATTTTGGCAGCAGGAAAAACTCTTTTCACCTGTCCCAGAAGCTGACCAAAGTCCCGCTGAAACGTGTCTACAGAGTAGTGTCTGTGAAGGTCGTTTCCCCCCCCATGCAATGTACCCGGTGCACATCCTCTCGTACTGCACAATCTCTGAGGGCAGCAGTGACGTCAGTCACTTTGCCCCAGGCATTGTGCGTTCATGGGTGAGCCCCGTCCTGTCCAGTCTCTGTCGGTCAATATACTGGAGGTTAGAATCCCCACAATGAGTTGACAAGTTTGCCTTTCGGGGGAAGACGGATCCCGAATTTTGGGGGGAGTTTGATTTAGCTGTCGGTCAGAGACTGCTGTGGTATTACCTATGACAGGGGTGGAGTCAGTCTGCTGTCTGTCAAAGGTGGTTTGTTGCTGATGACAGTGACGGAGTCGGTCACAGCGTGAGTGACAGTTGTTCTTTGTCAGCCGTAACACCACTATGCTTAGTACACACGTCGCTTTGATTGTTCCTGTTGTTTTAGTTCTGGGTGCGTTGACTTTTTTGATGACTTTACAGTGGACGTGGTATGGTGCTGACAGTCACGTGCTGATTTCAAGAGGTGCTTTTGACGGTCAGACACACTGTCAATCAAACTTCGTTTGTTCTTTGAGCTGATTGCGTAGTGTGTTGCATCATCTTGCAGACTGTCAATTTTCTCCTGCATCGTCTGTTTTAATCCTCAGTTTGTTGTCAATCTGAGTTTTAATATCTGCATCAAGGTTTTTGATGCAAGATATACAGACAGATGCAGTGAAAGAAAGAGAGCATGGATTTCAATTCTTTGCGTCTGTGATTGTACTGGCATTGGTGGTGGTGGGGTCTGTGTTGTCGTAGAAATGGTCCCATCTGTGGTGGTTGCGTCAGTTGACAGTAGTTGTTTTTTCTCTGGGGTGTGGGGTCAGTGTCATTGGTGGCTGTTTCTCTGGGGTAGTGGGGTCAGTGTCACTGGTAGTTGTTTTCTTGGGGTAGTGGGGTCAGTGTCCACTAGTAGTTGTTTTCTCGGGGTAGTGGGGTCAGTGTCATTATTAGTTGTTTTCTCTGGGGTAGTGGGCTCAGTGTCATTAGTAGTTGTTTTCTCTGGGGTAGTGGGGTCTGTGTCATTGGTGGTTGTTTTTCAGGGGTGTGGGGTCAGTGTCACTGGCAGCTGTTTTCTCTGGGGTAGTGGGGTCAGTGCCATGGTTTGTTGTTATCTCTGGGGGTAGTGAGGTCAGTGTCACTGGTAGCTGTGAGAGAGAGAGAGAGAGAGAGAGAGAGAGAGAGAGAGTTGCTCTAACTGTGTGTATATGCGTGTGTGTTTGTGTGTGTAAGAGAGAGATGGAGGAGTGAGAGTTTAGAGAGGAGAGAAATACATTATACATTTCATATGTATACATTGTCTGTCTGTCTGTCCCTTGCTCCTCTCTCTCTCTCTTTTTTTCTCCATCCATCCCCCACCTTTTCTCCCTCTATCTCTCTCTCTCTCTTTCCCCCCAACCCCTCTCTCTTTCCCCCCCAACCCCCCCTCTCTTCCCTCCCACCCCCTCTTTCTCTCCCTCCTCTCTCTCTTTTTTTTTTCTCTGTCTCCCTCTTCACTCCCTCTCTCCCGGGCCACTCTCTATCTGTCTCTTTTTTTTTTTTGGTTGCGCGATGCCGTCCCCCCGCTGGTTTGGAAGGGGTAGAGGGGTTTTGCCAGTGTGGCTGGTTGACAACCAAAGTGCAGGATTTGGGGGTAAACAGGATAAGATGGAGAGAGGAGAGAGAGAGAGAGAGAGAGGGAGAGAGAGGGGAGAGAGAGAGAGAACTCGAACTCGAACATTTAATGACTTATGGCACGATGGCATACTGTCACAGGGTGAGTGACGTTACAAATCATTTCAAGAGGGGAAGAAATCATACTGAAAGCAATAATCCGACAAAATTCTTACAGGCATAAGTGGGGACGTGACAAAAACTTATTGTTTTTCTTTCCCATGCGTATACATTCATCTGATAACTTCTGGAGATTTATCTTTTTAACACTTTACTATGAACCTTAGCAATTGGCTCTTTTTTCTTATTTCAAAACATTTGTACAAAAACCAAGAAAGCCGACGAGTATTGTTAGCATTTTCACATGTAAGATTTCTATCAGATACGGGTTTTTCGAAAGAGGTGGAATAGTTTGAAATATTGGGGCGAATTTTGTTGTACTGAGGACACAAAAACAAAACATGTTTTTCATCCTCTAGTTCATCTGCGCAGAAGGGACAGTCATTTATACCGCAGAAGTATCCCGCATGAACGATTTCTGTGAGAGTTTATGTCGCTCACTCCAATCTGAACCTCGTCAAGGATTCTCTGAAGCATTTTATCTTAACTTCAGAAAAATAATTTTTTTGTACAAGCATTGTTTTGAATGATGTATACAAGGTGAAACGTTATGTCGCTAATGTCTGCAAAACCCCCTTTGTTTTGCTCGTCTGTAATTCTTTGTTTAAAAACAGACAGAAACATTTAAATCATTTTCCACACTTTGGTTAAGCCCAAAAGAAATTGAAACCAATGTCTGTAAAAGTATTCTAGTTTTTTTGACCAGTTAATTTTCCTTGGTTATCTAGCCTATTTAGAAGGTCGTAAGCTTGCTTGGGTAGGCGATCTGTGTCCATTCTTTATGATACGTAGCCAGTTATTTCACAGCTCTGATACAAACAGTTCACTTGAAGGGGGTACCCTCCTAGTTCACCCTAGACCTGAGTGATGGTGTGCGTACAGGCACATTCAAGAACTTTTTGCAAGCATACAAAGGACCTTTTTACCTGATTACTGTCTTGCAACGGTCCCCCGATTTCCGAGGCGTATAAAAGAGTCGGTTTGAACCCCTGTGTCGAACAGTTTGAAAAACGTTTCTCTCGTCATGCTATCGATTCGTCTCAGAGTCGGATAATGTCGGTAGTTACTCGTTTGCCTTTGTCGCTAAGCGTTTTCCTGCTTGATAAGCGCTCATGGTAGTTTGAAAGTAAAACCAAGATATACATAGCTGTTAACGAATCGAGTTGTTCTGTTGCAATATACCATTTCTCATGTCTCCCAAGGAACCCCCCCTTCCTAAAAACCATCACTTTGGTTTTGTCACAATTTTTTTTCAAGTTGGATAGAACAGGCCTTAATAAAAAATTAATCTGGTTCTGTAAGCCGATGGCGAATTGACGAGAGCAAAGGGGGAGAGGAGGTGGTGTGGTTGGGTTGAAAGGGTTGGGGTTTGGTGCCTGCGGTGGAGGGGGATAGGGAGGCATCCTTCTCAAACGCCAGCTTGTACTCCCCATTTTCCCTTTTTTATTTACATCAATTCGTGCCAACCCCCTGTAACTTTCCCAGAATGGGGGAAAAAACCAATTATAATATGCTTTTACGAAATAAAAAAAACAAGTTGGTAATCGAATATGTGAATTTTATCTAAAAAAATAAAATTTGTAATACAAAAAAGGGTTTATTTTTGTCCCAGGGGACCTGGAAATAAAAAAAAGCTTTTTTCCGAAAAAACTAAAAAATCAATGAGAAAACAAAAGTCCACAAATAGCAGCATGGTGAAACCCCAAAACCGGCTGAAAGGGGGAAACATGAAAATAAAAAATAACAAAAATTTGAGGTGTCTCCCATTTCTTCTTCTCAAAAGTCTGATCGGATCTAGAAACCAACCTAACCCAAGGGGGACATTTTCCCTTTTACATTTCGTTCTTTTCTTAGTTACTGAAAAAAGATATAAAAAAAACCAAAGGTGTGTGTATTTTTTTTCCCTTTAAACATTCTGCTTAAACGCAAGATAATTATGAAACCCCCCAGGATGTGTGTGCTCCGTACAAAAAGTTAAAAAATACAATCGTCAAACCTAATAAAACAAAATAAGCAAAACCCAAAAAATGAGTGTGCACACCCCTGGGGCAGTGACTCTGCCCAGAGCGCATCTTCATAGGGTCTCTTCATACAGCAGTGAGACCCAATGCCGCGTTTACTCCACTGTAACAGGCATTCCCCACTTGGTCTGAGTCTGTAAAAAAGGGGAAAGGTTTCCCCAGTACACACATGATATGTATCGTGTATAAGGGCCTTTCCCTCGTGGAATTAGTAGGTTCTCAACATGTTAAAAAAAAGTTAGTGAACAACCTACCGTAATAAAAATTTTGACAAAAAGTAAAAAAAATCTGCTTAAACAAATTATATCCTTGTAAATCTACCGATGCCAATAATATTACGCGAAAATGCGATTAAAATAAATAAAATAACAATCATTCCTCCAAACCCATGGGCCCAAAAGAAATGGGAATGACAATAAACCATGAAAGCGTTTATCCAAAACATATTTTTAAAAAAGTCATTTTTCCCAAAAAATTTAGTTACGTTTAATTATATCCCAAACAAAAAATGAGAGTCTTCATTAAATAAGTAATCCGCATTGTAAAAATTCATTGACACAAAGATGTGTATAAAAAAACAAAACAGGAGGGGAAATCCGTAGAAACGGGCAATAAGGTACGGGTTGAGACAGTGAACAGTCCAGGCCAGTGACTGGTTAATTAGTAGACATGGCCCCGTACAAAAGAAGGGTACTTCAAGTGACTGCAAGAAAGGACTTGTCTTTAAATCTTGATCCCCAATCATGTCCTATTAGTTTAATTTGATTGCATTTGAATTTTGGAACCCCCTTTGAAAAGTCAAAACCCCGGATTAATTCCCTTTAAAAAGCGCTATAAAAAACCCGGAAATTACTTTTAATTACGATCCCTAACCATGAAAAATTTGTTTTTTCAGTCTTTTTTAAAACACCCAAACTTGGGTTTTTAGGCCACTTTATGCCTCACAATCTTAAGTCATTTAGATTCAAAAATGGAATTAAAACCCGGCAAAATAATTTTTAAAATTCCCCAAACAAATTACCTCTCGTTCATCATTAATATAAAAATTTTTGCATTCCCTAAAACAATCAAAATGAGGGCCACACAATTAATATCTTCAACATGACAACCCCATGGGAATTCATAATCTTTCTTCCACACCATACTTCGTCATTCCATCTAAAACAAAATTTTAAAATCTGTAATCATTGGTACAGAAAACTAAATAATCAAACAGGTAAAAACCCCTCATCAATGTCTAATGATGCATGCAATTATTAAAAAAAAAAATCATCAGTAAAAAAAGTGAATATGAATTTTCAACGTCAAAAAGGGTACATTGTCCCCCCCAAAAAAAAAAGGCCAAAAAGTTACCGTTTTTCACACAATTCATAGGAGCCATCTTGTTTCTTTTTTCTTGAATCTGTCTCAGACATCTACAACTTGCTTTATACTATGAGCTATTTTGCACAAGTTTTCTACAGTTGCCTTCTTCAATTTCGTGCAAAAGAAGTATATCTAAACCCTTGGGGATTTTCCTCTCTGTCCCACGCCACATATTCTACATTGCCTGGATTCATTGGTGAAAGCCTTTTTCAGTGTATGGGTCATTCCTAAAGCCCAAAAATAGTTTCCTAATCTGGAGGCAGAGAGTCCACGACTGACCATGGGGTTTTATCAATTAGTCTCCCCCGGTCGAGAAGGCCCATTTCCAAGACGCGTCTGTCAGGCTAATTTATGAAAGCCAGGAAGTGTAAAACCACGGAGGCTGTGTTTCCTGCTTCGAAGCAGGCTGAATAGAACTGTTGTTCAGCAAAGGATGAAGTTACTTGGTGGAATTCGTTGACTCTTAGAGAAGAGGGAGAGAGAGAGAGAGAGAGGAGGAGAGAGAGAGAGGAGAGAGAGAGGAGAGAGAGGAGAGGAGAGAGAGAGAGAGAGAGAGGAGAGAGAGAGAGAGAGAGAGAGAGAGGGGGACAGACAGAGACAGACGGGACAAATAGTCTACATGGGCAACTATTCTGTCCTGTCACGCAAGTTCATCTGCAAACATCAGAATAAAAAGTTCAACAAGCCCGGGACAGAGTTGTACCCATGTTTTCCCTTTCTCCCGACAATTGTTCTGATAACTGATTGATGATTACGGAAAAAAATGTTGTACTTGCAAGGCATCCCGTCTCAAACCTTGTGGGCAATCGAAACAGTCCTTTTGAAGTCGTTCTGCACACGTACGCGTGCTTTTAAAGACTCTTTACTTTCGCCATGACTGCTTTGGTAAATGTACATGATGTGCCAGCTTTGACCAGGGCTCTCAAAAAGGTTGCATGTTGAACCGAGTCATACGCCCTCTTTAGATGACGAAACATACATATTTTTTTCCAGGTTTGCTCAAATACTTATGAATTACGGAGTATAGGGTAAAAAAATGATCCGTGGTAGAGTATCCTTTTCGAATCCCGCCTGTGTTTCTGACAATTTGTAATTATCTTCCAACCCGAAATATAAACGATGTTCAAAATAGATGTGTAACATTTTCCGATTAAGTCAGGAGTGATATTCCTTATAGTTGGACGGATTTTCACGGTCCCTTTCTTAAAAATGGGCACATGATGGCTTCACGCCACATGTCCCGGAAAAGTCCCGACAGAAAAACTGAATTGAATAGTCTTGTTAGAAATCACATACTAACTTTCTGCTGACTTCAGCATTTCCGCCAGGATTTTATCTGCCCCACAAGCTTTGCGCCCGATTTTAAATGTCGTAGTGCTCTTCGAAACCTCACTTTCAGTAATGGCTTGATCGACAGTTACGTCAATTTTTGGTAGGTGTCTGCAAAATCAATAGAAAACATGAAACAGTAGTAGTTTCATTTGAAGCGCTATGGTTGATTTGAACACTTCTCTGAAAGTGAATCAAAACCATCTGTGCTTTTGTGATTTTGTCACTACAGACATCCTTGGACTATAAGATGCAAATACATGAATTGAATTCCTTTCCAGAACAGCTTTGGGTTACTATATGGATCATGAGGGCATGTGCTTCTTCGCTTTTAAAATCCTTTCTCTTTTACTTGATTACAGTTTGTACGACTGTTTGCCTCTCAAAGTAATCCTGCCTGTTTTGGGTTTGATTTTGCGTCTAAATTTCCACAACTTTGTCTTTGCATCTTTTTTTGCTTTGGGAATGACACATCCTTGGTCAAACAATTCCGCTCTTTCTTCTGGTTGTTGCAGTAAACTCTGTTTTTATTTCAATGCACGTTTGCCGCTGACAGTAGGCACTCAGAACAAGCCAACCGCACCGTTGCATCAGTGTCAGTGTCAGCTAATGCGTTACCGCATACAAACTTTACTGGGGATTTCCCGTGATCGGAGAGAGAATCTAAAACACGTGTCTTATACTGTCATCCCAACAGTGTTTTTCGTTTTCACTTTTTACCGCAACGTGCAGCTTCTCGGTCTGTCCGTAATGTACCCACGGTCAGGGACACTGGCAAAGTGATGGATTCTGTCGGTTTTTCAACAACAATGACATAAATATGTTTTGTGTACAGAGATCGTTGGAAAGCACAAAGATAGTCAATCAGGCTTGAACCTGTTTGTGATAAATAAGTTACATTCCCTTCTGAGTTAAAAAAATGACCAATCCATTTAGAATAGTAGCAATCAAAAATTGATCAGACATCAATCAACTTTTCTTCCAAATAACATTAAAATATTAAATCTTCAGTCGTCCGTTCAAAAGTGTCTTCACCAATGTGGAGTTATTTCTCATCTACACATACAGTATTTTTTTGTTTCCAGTACGGGCATTTTAAAATCCCCCACACAAAGAAGTAGAATTCTTCTAATGTTTCCCATACATCTGTTAAACTGTTCATCAAATCGATTGCCATCATGGTATTCGGTCTTTACTATAATATGGGATTTCGTACGGCGGTAATACAATGAAACATAACCAATCTTTTTCGTGTTTAGCAGGTCTTTGTTCATTTTTAACATACTGTTTCTCGTAAACAGTATGAATCTTTCAATGGTAAACGAACTGAGGCTCCTTATTATCAAACTACCACCCCTCAGAACTCTTCCGTGTTTGGCTTAGCTTCTTAGAGGTGCCCCCATCCGCACAATCGAAATCATCAAAACACTAGCTGAATATCAAATTCCACGAAGGTTTTCGGTCAGGCACACTATGTCAAAAGACTTAATATAGTTTACAGTGTCTTGAAGCCAAGCTGGACAAAGCCCTCCATTGTTCCAATTCAGTTATGTAAACCATGACAATGGTTGCTATGGTAGCTGTAGCCCTAGTACTACCTGTCACAGTAGGAGGACTTGGGAGGGGATTGCGCCACAATGGATTTACCTAAGCCCACAGAAATAGTCATGAGAAGATACAACCTTAGCAGCAACATACGGATTAGGCCGTGGGCCCGGGTTACCATACGAACCGCCGCTTCCCATGACAAGCACCAGTGGTGGAAGTGTTATGTCTGCTACTGGTGGCAAAGACTTCATACAAGCTCGCAACTGAAAGAAAATTACCATTGGAACCTGAATGTTCGTACACTCCATCTAGTGCGGCAAAAGTAAAAGAACTAGAGCACGAGCTGAGACGTTACCTATGGGAATTGTGGGTATGTCGGAAAGTATGTGGACAGGGCTTTGGAGAAGAAGCAATCACAGTGGCAAGGTCATCAAGATTGTGGTACTAGTGGCCGAACGAGGTAACTCATGAAAAAGGCTAGCTTTCATCGTACGCAAAGAAAATCACTGGGGCATTCTTGAGCTGCACACTGTTAAACAGCAGAATCATCAGCATTCGTGTGTCAAGCCAAACCAAAGAAAACATCAACATATACAGGTGTATGCTCCAACTGCCAGGCTCACGTAGAACAGGCGGTGGAAGAATCTTACGAGTGAAAGTAGAAGTCACGCCATTTTCAGAATAGGCCCTCCAAGAAAGACATCATCCTAGTTCAGGGGGACTTCACGCCAAAGGCGGCCCAGATGCCTACAAAGACTTGGGCTGGAACAGTGGGTCATTACGGTACAGGGGAAAACTAACGACAGGGGAATTCGCCTTCTGGTGTTTGCCTGCACCCATAGGTCTCACCTTTGCCAAACCCTTTTTCCCCCACAAACTGTCAAGAAGAATCACCTGGCATGCGCCCGACGGAAATGACTCACAACCAGATAGTCTTTGTCCTCACTCAGCGGGTGCGCTTCTAATCAAGCATCAATAAAGCAAAGTCGTGGACATACCCCGGGAGCGGAATAGGCAGGACCACATCTCGTGCTGCTCACAATGAAGATCAAATTGAAGAAAGGTAACCAAGCTGTCCGCAGCCACGCATCAAGTTTGACCTGGAGAAGTTAAATGACAGAGATAGACGAGGCATTCCAGGCACAGCTCGGGGGGCGGTTCGCGGCACCTCAACCTCTGGGACATGACTCACACGACCTCACAAACAGCTTCATGAGGCAGTCTGCGAAACAGCGCAGGAGTTCTTGGTTCGACAGAGGAAGAAACACACAAGCATGAGATACCGTCATCCGACATCCTTGACCTTGCGACAAAAGAAGATTACCTGAAGGAAACGAATAAAATTTCCAGCCTGAACAAGTGGCCCGCCACAGTATCGATAAACCAACCACCTTGTAAGAAGGATATGATTGAAGCCTCAAAGAACAATGGTTCAATAATCAGTGGAGAACTAGGAGTAAGGCATGGAAAAAGGGAGGAAACAGCAAACATGCCTTCACCACACTGAAAAACCTCACCAAGGGACGCAGACAATAACAGATGTCTGTCATCGAGGTAACCTCAGGCGAGCTGCTGACAGAAAGTCTCCGCTGTTTTGAACAGATGGGCACCGTACTGCCAAGAACTTTACAACTACCCTATACTGCCAGTGACGATACAGTCTGGTATGAGGGGGATCTCAACACCATCAAGGAATCCTCACCATACCAGTGATGAGAGAAGAAGTGAGAAAGAAGCCATCGCGCAGCCTTACGGCAGGGATAATCACCTGGAGCAGACTATATTCCAGCCGAGTCTGCTCAAAACATGGAGGAGGAGATTGTTCACTATAGTAACATCCACTGATTTGTCAGAAGAATTCTGGGAGACAAAACAGTGGCCCACAGATTGGTCTCAATCATCATCATCCTCGCCCAAAAAATCGGGAAATACTACGCCAATGCCAGAGACAACTACAGAACAATAAGTTCTTAGCAACACCAGTAAAATCATGCTCAGAGTCATCTTGAAATCGATTGAAGAATGAGGGCGGGAAAAGTATCACCTGGCGGATGAAACAATCTGGATTCAGGGCAGGCAAGAAGCACAGTAGAACAGATCTTCACCTGCCGGGATACTGATGGAGAAACATCTGCAACATCAGAGAGACCTGTTTCCACAACTTCATTGATTAGGAAAGCGTTGACAGTGGTTGGTGGCACCAAGGGTTGTTGGCAGGTGCTCTGAAAAGTTTGGCCAAGAGTGAGGGTCTCGTCAAACCATCCAGGCACTGTATAACACCGCCAGCAGCGCAGTCCTCTCAACAACCATATAGGGGACTACTTCAAGACCCAGTTGGGAGTTCCGTCAAGGACTGCCTGCAATCTCCCGTATGTTCAATCTTTCCTGGACAAAACATCATGCGTGAAACCCTCCATGACTTTTCCACTCACACTGTCTCCATCGGAGGGAAGAATCATCAATAATTGCGGTTCGCGAAGATTAACATTGACTTGATGGGAGGGCAGCAACGAAGAACTACAAAGACCTGAGGACAAAGAGACTGGAGAAAGGGCAGGTGATATGGAATGGAAGTGCAGTGAGCGACAGAAAAAAAGTCAAAGTCCTTGGTCAACAGCACAACCAACACCATTGCTGAAATCTACATGAAGGAAACAACAGCTTGAAGAAGTGGGACGTTTCAAATACCTGGCGCCTCTCTACCAAAGACGGTCGTTCGCTCTACATCAGAAATCGCAAGATCCAGACTAGACGAATCGCTACAGCAGCGATATGCGCAAAGCTGAACAAGATTGAGCTGGGAAGAGCAGGAGGGGGGGGAGTAGATCCGCTTTCCTACAAAGATGAAGCTTGTACAAGTCCTGGTGCTGTCCATCCTGCTGTATGGCTGCCGAAAGCTGGACCATGACAGCAGTGACACCAAGGAGAATCAGACGTTTGAAAACTAAATGTCAGGCGCTTGCTTCGGGATCTCTTGGCAAGACCGGAAGAAAACGACCTTTGAGGAGCCAAATACATCATTGCAGGCCCCCAAGAACTCTCTTGAGCAAAACAGTCAAGAAGAGGAGCTGTGTGGGTTCGGGCATGCCATACGCCACAATTCACTGACAAAATCTGTATCCAGGGCACGACTGAGAAGGCAGCAGTCGGAAAGGGGCCGACAAGCAATGCTGGATGGACAACATCAAAGAAATGGACCAGGATGGATGGCCCTACGCTGATGCGACAGGCAGAGGAAGGGCCGGGATGGCCGCGCGTGCCTGGCTTCGAGAGTGTCTTCTCATCTCTCTCCTCGCCCAATATGGGAAAGAGAATGATGATGATGATGAATGAAACCCATGATGTCGGTGTCTCTGCTTGTTGTGTAGTTGCAGCCGTCACACTGTCAGCGTCAATGTACTATATTGCGTATGGTCGGGCTGTAACTGTATCAGACGGAGAGGTTCCGTGGGTGTGCCAGCTGTTCAAACTGACAGATCTGTCGTCGCTATATTGCGTCTGGGCTTGCTGTCACACCATCAAGTTATCGTCGTTTAGTTTGTGTTATCATAGTAGAAATCGAGCGGTGACATTGGCCCGGGCGCGAGTCCTATTCCTGTTCGAGTTTGCAGGTGCTGACGACCACCAGTGAGACTTTACGTGCAGAAGTTCACTACTGTCTGAGATGAGGGGCTGGGTCTGTTTGTATGAGACCACCGTCTGGGACTGGTTTGGCGTGTGGTGGGACGATTAGAATTATGGGTGTGTGTGTTATATTGAAATCTTTCCCACACTTCGCCTTGTGCTGGCCTTGCCGTCATTACCTGGGGGTCTGCACGTGCAGTAATCTGTGGAATTCCCGGTCATCCATGGGTGAGAGAGAGAGAGGATGAGTAGAGATAGAGAGAGAGAGAGGAGAGAGAGTTGCTTGACTGTGGGTTATGGTTGTGTGTTTGTGTGTGTAAGAGAGAGAGAGTAGAGAGAGGAGAGAGAGAGTAGAGAGAGGAAGAAGAGAGATGAGAGAGGAGAGGTGAGAGAGGAGAATTATAACATAGTAATAATATGTATACAATTTGTCTGTCTGTCTGTCCGTTCGCCTTCTCTCTCACTTCTCTCTCTCTCCTCTCTTTCTCTCCATCCATTCCCACACCTTTCTCTCTCTCTCTCGACTCTCTCTCTCTCTCTCTCTCTCTTTCCTCCCATCCTCCAACCTCTCTCTCTTTCCCTCCAACCCACCCCTTTATCTCCCTCCCACCCCCCTCTTTTCTCCCTCCTCTCTCTCATTTTCTTTTTTCTTCTGTCTCCCTCCTTCACTCCCTCTCTCCCGTCACTTCTATCTCTCTCTCATTTTTTTTGGTAGAACGCGATGCCGTCCCCCCGTGAGTTTGCGACTGGGGGAGAGGGGTTTCTGCCAGTGTGGTGGTTGGACAACAGAGTGCAGGACTTGTTGGTAAAAGGATAAGATGGAGGACAGAGAGATGGAGA
>JAFLJL010004946.1:2500-13977 GCA_018398815.1 Conus ventricosus
CCCTTTAAACGATTCTTCATCCTCATGGAATAGAGTCTTAGTATCTGTGTCCACTCCCTTAAAACGATTCTTCATCCTCATGGAATAGAGTCTTATTATCTGTGTCCACTCCCTTTAAACGATTCTTCATCCTCATGGAATAGAGTCTTATTATCTGTGTCCACTCCCTTTAAACGATTCTTCATCCTCATGGAATTAGAGTCTTATTATCTGTGTCCACTCCCTTTAAACGATTCTTCATCCTCATGGAATAGAGTCTTATTATCTGTGTCCACTCCCTTTAAACGATTCTTCATCCTCATGGAATAGAGTCTTATTGACTGTGTCCACTCCCTTTAAACGATTCTTCATCCTCATGGAATAGAGTCTTATTATCTGTGTCCACTCCCTTTAAACGATTCTTCATCCTCATGGAATAGAGTCTTAGTATCTGTGTCCACTCCCTTTAAACGATTCTTCATCCTCATGGAATAGAGTCTTATTATCTGTGTCCACTCCCTTTAAACGATTCTTCATCCTCATGGAATAGATCTTATTATCTGTGTCCACTCCCTTTAAACGATTCTTCATCCTCAGGAATAGAGTCTTATTATCTGTGTCCACTCCCTTTAAACGATTCTTCATCCTCATGGAATAGAGTCTTATTATCTGTGTCCACTCCCTTTAAACGATTCTTCATCCTCATGGAATAGAGTCTTATTTCTGTGTCCACTCCCTTTAAACGATTCTTCATCCTCATGGAATAGAGTCTTATTATCTGTGTCCACTCCCTTTAAACGATTCTTCATCCTCATGGAATAGAGTCTTATTATCTGTGTCCACTCCCTTATAAACGATTCTTCATCCCCATGGAATAGAGTCTTATTGTCTGTGTCCACTCCCTTTAAACGATTCTTCATCCTCATGAATAGAGTCTTATTATCTGTGTCCACTCCCTTTAAACCATTCTTCATCCTCATGGAATAGAGTCTTATAAACTGTGTCCACTCCCTTTAAACGATTCTTCATCCTCATGGAATAGAGTCTTATTATCTGAGTCCACTCCCTTTAAACGATTCTTCATCCTCATGGAATAGAGTCTTATTAAATCTGTTTTTTTCCAAAACTCCCTTTAAACGATTTTTCCCATCCTCAGGGAATAGAGTCTTATTTCTGGGTCCACCCCCTTTTAAACGATTATTCATCCTCAGGGGAATGGGAGTCTTATTATTTTGTGTCCACCCCTTTTTTAAACGTTTCTTAACCTCAGGAATAGGTCTTATTTCTGGTGTCCACCCCCTTTAAAACGATTTTTGTCATCCTCATGGAATAGAGTCTTAATTTTATTTTTTTTAAAGTTTTTTCATTTTTTGGGAAATAAATCAAAATTACCCCGGGTGTCCAAAATTGGGAATGGACGGTAAAGAACTTTAACTAAAACTTCTGTTTTGTACAATTCCCCTCTCTTTCTCTCTCTCTCTCTCTTTTCCTCCCCTCTCTTTTCTCTCTCTCTCTCTCTCTCTCGCACACACACACCACACACACACACACAACACACACACACAAAACCCACACACACAATGCAAAAAACACACACCCCCGCACGCCCCACGCCGCACGCCGCAAAAAAGGGCCCCGCACACACACACAACACAAAACACACACAGCTTTTACACACACACACGCACACGCCACACACGCACACACACGCACACGAACCATAAGCTTACATACAACACAAACGCAAACGCCACGCAAACCAAAACACACATACGCACACACACAAAAAACACCCCACACACACACAACACACACACAACACAACAAACACACCACACACCACACACACACACAAAACCAACACCCCTTTTTCTCTCTCTCTCGCTTTCTTCCCCTCTCTCTCTCTCTCCTCTCTCTCCTTCTCTCTCTCTTCTCTCTTCTGAAACCAAATTTTTTAAATATTTAAAATGTGCGACCAAAAACTTTGACAAATGTCTCGTGGGTTACAACAGACCCGGTGAGATTTTGTAGGGGAATGCCCGACAGTGGGTTTTTATTACTTAAACAGTTGACCTTATAAAATGTTTGTTTTCACCGAAACTTCCCCGGATGCAGAAAATGGGCTCCCCAAAAATCCGCTACTTGTGGAAATCTACAAATAAAAACCAGGGGACAAGACGTCCTTTTTTTGGGTTTCCCCCTCCCCACCTACTGCCCATCCAAAATGCCCTTTGGGAAAAAGTGAACAAAAAAGAAAAAGATTTTCCCCGGTTTGCAAAGCGGCCCTCGTCTTCAGTAAAAGGCATTCTTCACCCGATAAAGCCCAGGGCCGTTCTTCCCGTCCTCTTCCCCAAATGAACCGACGAAAAACTAAACTGGAACAGTTGTCAACTCTTTGTCATTTTATTCCTTTTTTTGATGATGAAAATTTTAAATTTTCTTTTGATTAAAAATGAAAAAACCCCCCACTAAAAATGAACTGCTTTGTAAACTTTATCGAAAATTTTAATTCCATATGTTCTAAAATTTAAACGACTTAATTTGTTTTAACAAATTTGGGGATTTTTTAAAAGAAAATTTGATCAAAGAAAAACCCTCAAAAAAAATCAAAATAGGTTCTTTAAAAAACAAATAAAAAAAATCAAATCAAAACAAATGTTGTGCAACCATTTGGAATCAGACATCAGAAGACTACTGTCTGCCCTCAGTCTTCCTCAAGAAAAATGCCAGTTAAACAAACCCACACCTTGGTGTTGTTCAGAGACTAACGGTGTCGGAAACAGACTAAAACCCCCCCAGGCCCAGTCCCCGGCCTTTGGGTCCCCGTCAGTAAACAGGGGGGAAAACGCCCAACAAAGAAATCACACCCCCGAAAAGGGACTTTAAAGGGAAATTAATCAGACGGACCGTTACAACCAAAAAGCCCCAGGGGAATCCGTACAAGTTTTCCTGCTGACTGTGAAAAAAATAAGGATTTTCCAAATTTCCCCCCTCCCCCCGTTTTTAACCCTATTTTCACAAACAAAAAAGTTACAAATTTACTTACTCTGCCCAAAATTTCCCAAACCCTTATTCTTTTCTTTCTATCTCGACACGAACAGTTTTCTATTTCAAATTCAGTACACACTTTTAAGCTAAAGGGAAAAGATGCCCCAAGGGCCAATCAAACCCCCCTTCCCCGCCCTTTTTCCCATGGAAACTTTAGGTCACAGTCTTTTCCCCAAGAAAGGCAAACAGTTTTACGGGGATAGGAGGCCCTTTTCTTTTTATGGACCCAAAAACTTTTAAGCCCCGGGACAAGAAACTTTTTTTAAGATAGGGGGTTCCGGGTATTTTAAATTTAAAAGATTCCAGCTTTGGCTCTTTTTCCCCCACCAACTCCACATCCTTAAAGCCTCATAATCCATTTTTTGGGGGGAAACTTTTGCCCGTCAGGGCCCTACCTTTGACCTGGTTTTAACTCATCCTTACATGTTGTAAAACTTTTCCCAATGCCACATTACTTTCAGCTCCATCCTCCCAGCAAAAGGGGAAAACACTCTTTCAATAATGCCAAAATTTCCGTAAAATAGAAACCTTAGAGTTTGCCGGGAAATTCCCCCCACAGATAGTTTCCCATTGTTTCATTTTCCCCTTTTTTTTATTCAACCCTTTTTTTATACAGTGCCCCAAAAATTTCCACCCCAGTGCGAGGGGGCACTGCCAGATCGCACAAAATCTGAAAAACGCTTTTGGCCAATCGTCCTCGTTCTGACAACTATTTTCCCATTGTTCCCTTCCCTAATCGGAAACGTTTCTGCAGGCTATACCAGCAAAGAAATAAAATCTAAAACCCTTTGTCGTAAAACCCTCTTACTATCAATTCAAAATCAATCCCTTTTCCCCCAAATTTTCGTCATTCGATCACCCCCCATTTTACCCCCCGACGCCCCCTCCAGAAGGCTTTCTAGATTTATCAGCCCCCAAAAAACCCTATCATCCCTTCCCCCATCCTTACAAACCACCTCATAGCGCTGTTCATAGAAATCCTAACGTCCCCCTGATAATAATATCGCTAACGCCCCAAAAATACGCTGTTAAAAAGGAAATCCTAACGCCCCTCCTGATAATAAAATATCCCCTAACGCCCCTCAAAAGCGCTGTTCAAAAAATTCCAAAACGTCCCCCCCCCTGATAATAAAATTACGTTTTTTAAAACGCACCTCATAGCGCGGTTCATGAAACCCAAAAGCCCCCTCCTGATAATCAAATGTCAAAACCCCACCTCATAGCGCTGTTCTTTAAAAATCCAATTCCCTCTTAATCAATACGTCTAACGAAACCTCTTAGCGCTTTTTAAAGAAACCCTAACGTCCCCCCTGAAAATCAATATCGTTAAGGGCACCTCATGCGCTGTTCATAAAAAATCCAAATTTCCCCTCCTGAAATAAATATGTCTAACGCACCTCTAGCGCTGCCCATAAAATCCTAACGTCCCCCTGAAAACAATACGTCTTACCCCCCCTCACACCATGGAATAGATAATACATCGGCGCCCCTCCTTCACCCCTATGCGGGGGGGCTTTTTACTTGGGGCCGCTTCGCACCCTGTTGTTTAATAACATCAGGCGAAATTTTCCACCCCCAAAAAATGGGCTTTGACTTCTTTTCATTTTTTTTATTTACCACTATTTCAGTTATTAATGTTTTGGGGGGACTTACAATTTCCCCGTGCAAACTATCGAATATATTTCCCTAAAAGTAAAGGTTTTAGCGGGAAGGGACTTTCATGTGTGAGTGTTTTGTGGGGTGGGGGTGTGTGTGTGTGTGGGGGTGTGTGTGTGTGTGTGTTGGGTGTGTGTGTGTGTGTGGTTGGGGGGGTGTGTGTGTGTGTGTGTGTGTGTGTTTGCGTGTGGTGTGTGTGTGGGTGTGTTGTTTTGTTGGGGGTGCGTGCGTGCGGGCGTGCTGCTTCGTGCGTGCGGCGGCGTGCACCCCGCCCCCGGGGGCCTGATGTTTTGTGTATGTTTTTGGAAAAGGGGGGGGGGGGGGGGGGGGGGGGCATTTGTGCGTTGCGCGCGTTTTTATGGTTGAAGGGGTCTTTGCGAATCCTATTTCGCGGGCCGGCGCGTCTTTGTGTGCAAGTGTGGGGTAAGTGCTTTGGGCATGCGGGTTTTTTAGGCTTTCGGAAACCCAAAGTAGGATGCCTAAATTTTTTTGATTCATTTGGGTTTATATTTTGTCTTTACAGCCCCAAATAGGGGTGTTTTTGAGGCTGTTTTTACATTCCCACTGTATTGTATTACCTTAAAAAGGCTTTTTTATTTTTTAACAAAATCGATAAATTTAGAGCGTTACCCCTTTTTATCCCCTCTCTCTCTCCCCTCTCCTCTCTCTCTCTCCCCCTTCTCTCTCTCTCTTCTCCTCTTTTTTCCTCTGATATTCACTGTAATTTTATCAACCTTCCTAAAATCGCAAAACTACTGTGACGGGTTTGTGGGCTTTTTTTTTTATTGACAAAATTTTGAAAAGGGTTTTTGTTTTGATTTTCCCAAATTTATTTGTATTTTCCATTTTTTCTGCCACATTTTTTGGTTTGCGTTTGCCTCTTGTTTTTGATTAAATTTTGGGGCCCTGCAGTTTGCACTTAAAATGGGTATAATTCTTAAATTTTTTATTCGTTACTAAGGGTACGATTGGAAATTTACCTTTCTTTGTAATTTATTGTGGCTAAAATGCCTAATACCCCAGGACCTGCCCATCTAAAAATGGGCTTAAATTGGTTTTTTTGAATATTTAAAATATCATAAAAAAATTGACTGATTTTATCCCTTTTTTTAGATAACCCCCGGCAAACATTTCCATGGATTTTGGGTTTTCCGCAGAGTCAAATTTCAAAAACATATAACGACTCTGAAAATATAGTACCGGGGTAAATTTTCATGCCCTAAAGACCCTACACGAACTATGGTTTCAGGTTTGTTATCTTCCCTCCATCAAAGTGTTTAAAAATTTTAAAAGGGTTAATCCTACAAACTATTTTAAAATTAAATCTTATGATACAAATTAAATTCAAACGCTCTAAACTCTTTCCCTTGGGTTTGTTCAAAATTCTGCAAAAGAGTGAGTTTGGGGTTTATAACTTTACTCTTTTGCTAGAGGGTTTATGTTCCCTTCCCCCTTTAAGAAAATTACGGAAAAACTTTAACATTCGCGCTGGTGACCTATTCCCTTTTTTTAAACCCAAAAAAATCCTGGGAAAAAAATTTGGGGGAAAAATTTTCCCCCTTTCGCCCAAATTAAAACGACAAAACTACAAGAAATTTTTTGCCTCTTTCCCCAAAAAACTTAACGACCACATTTTAAAATCTGAAAACATGCAATATAGCGGGGGAAATTTTTTCACCAATTATGCTTTTAGTGACCAACTTCCCCTATGCAAACATGGGGGTGAAAAAAAAAGGGGTTTAAAATTTCCAAAAAAATTGGGCACCTTTTTAAATTTAATACAGAAGTTTTTCCTTTTTTTTGATTCCAATAAATTTTTATTTGAGTTAAAAAATTCAACCCCATACACAACGTAAAATAAATTTAAATGAACCTGAAAAGCATTCGAAATTTTGGTTTTCACAATTTTTTAAAATTTTTTCGACAAACATGCAACCTTTTAAAACAAGACTGTTGAAGTAACCCCAAGTGCCCTGGCTCACAAAAATGTGGAAAAAAACGCCTGGAAATTTTTCAGATTTACTATTTTTAAAAGGGACCAAAAGAAGAAATTTTAAACCCAAAGGAAAACTTGTTTCATTTTTAAAAAGTGCGGCTTAAAAAGAACACTTTTAAAAAACTTGTGTCGCAAAAACTGGGCAGTAAATCGATTTTGGGAAAACCCAAAAAATCAATTAACCAATAATAAAGTCACGCCTCTAAAAAATATTTTCAGTCGCAAATAGTTTTTTTCCAAGAAAAGTCAACAATTATTTTTGTGGAATAGGTATGCAACTTTAAAAGGGAAAAATAAATCTGCCCATAACGACCCTTTAAAACTGTCCCCTGAATTTTTTAACTCAAAAAACATTTCCCTGATTTAAACGTACCCTTTTAAGGCAGTGCATGAAGTATAAATGCCCCTCACCCAAAAAAAGCAAAAAATGTTCCCCGAGGACTGGATGGGTTTTTGAAAAGTAAAATTCTTAAAATTTTCCCGCACCCCGTTAAATTTTTGAAACCCTTTAAGTACATCTAAAAACTTTTGCATTTTCAAAAAATAAATTCCCAAAAAGGGAATTTTAAAAATTTCAAAATTTTTTCCCCTTTTATAAAACAGGAGACCATTTGAGCCTTTTAATTACAGGCCTATTTTCTATTACCTGTCTTGTCTAAACCCTTTTAAAAAATCACATTTTTAAAAAATTTTATTTCCATCATTTCAATTTTTTAAAAATCTTTCCATCCGAAAAAAAAAAGGTTTCAGAGCAAAATTTCTCCTGCCAACTGCATGCATTCCTTTTTTAGTAACAAAAGGGTTTTACTAATATCAACCCAAAGGGCAAAAACAAGGGGGCTCTCTTTGTTGATTTCACTAAAGCCTTTGATTTTTACTTGACCATGCACTCCTTCTAAAAAAAAACCCTTTAAAATCTATCGTTTGGGGCTTCTCAAATTTTATTAAAATCTTTCATCTTTCCCATCTGGTTTGGGAAAACCCAAACAGTTACGTTTAGTGGAAAATTAAATTTTTGCATTGCCTGTTGATTCCCGGTTTTTTCCACAAGGGTTTTGGGCCCAGGGCCCCCCTTTTTTTATTTTTTTAATTTTCCTTAACACTTAAACCCCCTTTTGGTTTTTACTGCCCGAATGCGAGTTATTTTCGGGCCGAACAACCTTTTTTCACATAAATTGCACCAAAGTCGTCGAGGTCGCAACAGTCTTCGTGAAAATTTTTTAAACCCCCTTAGCCCACTGGGCTGAACTAAATCAAATGTGTCCACACCACAGAAAAAGGGAAAATTTATTCTTTTAAAAAAACTCGTCAAAAAAAGTCAAAATTTTCCTGTTTTTTTATCGTTCTTTACTTTAAAAGACAAAAAGATTGAAAACTAATACCAAAAGTTCTTGGAGTTGTTTATTTTATAATAATTTGTCATGGGCAATATATTTTCAAGGTAGGGAAAATTATTTCTAAAAAGATCTATAACTCTCCTTTAAAATGAAAAAAAAACTTTAAAACTACACAGTCGAAAAAAAAGTTCTTCTTTTCTTACATAGAAAACTTACATAAAAATTTTGGTTTTAAAATGTTTTTGGGGTTCCCAAGCCCAAAAAAATCTGAAACCCCTAGTAAGGGCCCACATAGACCCAGCGGGTTTAAATTGGTTCCTTTAAAGCCGTCCGAAGTGTTAAACGGGCTGATTATAAGGGATTGAATATTTTTATTAAAAAAAAGAAATTAGAGTAAACCCAAAACGGGCTTTATGTTCCCAAAAAAATTTTCCCGGAAAAGCACCAACTCCCTTTTCTAAAAAGTTTCCAAAAAAGAGTAATAACCATTCGTTTTTGGGTAGTTACCACCCGGTCCCAGAATTGATCTTTTTAAAATAGTCTGATTTCTCAGGGGGTTGTTTTTGGAAAGCCATTATTAATAAAATCGGGCGTTTTAAAATCGTCTCAAAATGTTTTAAAAAAAAGGTTTTTCACTCCCTTATTATTAACTGAAAAGAAAACAAAAGGGCCATTTAGTCGGGTTTGTTATCCCATGTTGATCTCCTTTTTCTTTTCTCTTATTGTTTTTTATGTTTGGGGGGGGGGGGGGGGGGTTTGCTGTGATGGGTATTTCTGGTTGGGGTTTTTTAGCTCATTTTCCTTTTTTGCATGATTATTTTGATTCCACCCTTTTTTTATTGTATTTGTTATTTTTTGATGTTTGGGAAAATTTTTTGGTTTTTCTCCCCTCTCTCCCTCTTAACTCTCTCTCCTTTCTTCCCCCTCTCTCTCTCTCTCTCGCTCTCTATTTTTCTTCTTCTCTCTCATCTCGGCCCGTCTCTGTCTCCCTCCCTTTCTTTTTTCTCTCCCCTTTTCTCTTCCTTTTCTCCTCTCTCTCTCTCTCTCTCTCTCTCTCTCTCTCTCTCTCTCATATTTTGTCATCCCATGTTTATCTCCTTCTTTTTCTCTTTTTTGTTTTCTTGGGAAGGTTTGGGGGGGGGGGGGGGGGGGGGGGGGCGGGGGGGGGGGGGTGGAATTTTGGGTTGCTGCCGGTTTTGGGGGGTTCCTTTTTGTCTTTTAACTTCCCCCCCCCCCCCCCCCCCCCCCCCCCCCCCCCCCCCCCCCCCCCCCCCCCCCCCCCCCCCCCCCCCCCCCCCCCCCCCCCCCCCCCCCCCCCCCCCCCACCCCCCCCCCCCCCCCCCCCCCCCCCCCTTCTTCCTTCTTTTTTTTCCCTTTCTTTTTTTTTTGTCAAGGCCTTTTTTTTTGTTTCCAATCCCCCCCTCCTCCTTTGGGCCTTTTCCTCCCCCCCTCCCCCCCACCCCCCTCTTCCTTAATTTTTTTCATTTTCATTTTTTTTCCTTTTCTTTTTTTATTTTTTTATTCTTCTTCTTATTTTCTTCCTTTTTTTTTTCTTTTTCCCTTTTTTCCCTTCTTTTTTTTCCCTTTTCCTTCGTTCTTCCTTGTTGTTTTCCCCCTCTCTTTATCCCTTTCTCCAATCCCCCCTCTCTCTCTCTTTTCCTTTCCTTCCCTCCCTTCCCCCCCCTCTTCCTCTTTTTTATTGTGTTTCTTACCAAAATTGGGCCTTTTTTGTTTTTTTGAATTTTTAACAGTTGTGGAAAATTTTTCCCGAATTTTTTGTTTTTGGGCTGGATGGAAAAAAAGCCACTGACTGGTGCTTATTCTTTTCCCTCATTAAACAACATTTCGTTCGTTCGTTCGTTCGTTCTCTCTCTCTCTCTCCTCTCTCCTCTTCTCTCTCTCTCTCCCCTCTCTCTCCTCTCTCTCTCTCTCTCTCTCTCTCTCTCTCTCCGCTCTTCTCTCTCTCTCTCTCTGTTTGTCTTCAGTATTGTATCTTTTACTTTGGGTTTCCTTCTTTTCTGTCTCCTTTTCGTGCTTGAGCTTACACAGTGTGGTATATTCCAGAATAAGATCACTGGTCTTTCGGTTTGACAGGAGATGTCTCTTTAGCTTAACAGTGTGGTATATTCCAGAATAAGATCACTGGTCTTTCGGTTTGACAGGAGATGCCTCTTTAGCTTACACAGTGTGGTATATTCCAGAATAAGATCACTGGTCTTTCAGTTCGACAGGAGATGCCTCTTTAGCCCAGCCCCATTGAATCTTATGCCATTCCATATTGGTCAGAGGACGTAAGCAAAAGACAAAAACAAACAAAACAAACAAACAACACAAAACAAAACAAAACAAACACACAAACAAAAATAAATGAAAAAAGAAAACGAAGGACAACTGTTTGACTTGTATATCCAATCTACTTGCGTTGAGCTTTGATCAGCACTTACGCAGTACCCAAGATAAAATTGGGTCAGGTTCTAAACGTCTGCCGTTTCCCTCTCTCCCTAGCCTCTTTGCAAACTGTAATCTGCCATTTGATCCTTCTTGCCATGTTTCCTTTCCTCCGCTGTTCCCCAAGCTTCTCCCTTTTCCCTCTGACACTATCCCAAACCGTTTGAAACAAAGTGAAAGAATGAAAACTAGGAAACTAGTGGAATGAGTACAGAGAATCTTTACCTTGTCCAAGAGACCCAGGAAGAGACTAGAGAGAAGAAGACAGTATCAACATTCAAGGGAGTCAAACTTGTTTGATTGTCATTCAACACTAGCATCTTTTCCGTCAGACACACACTGCCATGCGCTACTCATTCAAATGATTAATTGTGTCGTAGACCCTCAGGGCGACACGCGGCACAACAATCGTCTGGTCCACCATCCCCTTGTTCTCGGCTTCCCTTTTCTCCCCACGTGGTCGTTTGTTCTGATCAAGTGCTAGGACTCTCCCTACATCAAAGGCTGGTGTCTTATAATCTGTTGATATTCTCTTAGCTGGTTGGCTCTTTGAACTGGCTGGAGAGAATTCGTTGGAATAGGGCAAATGACGTGGTGCCTGTCTGAAGTAGACTGGAGAAGACGACACATGTTCAGTCAGTGGCTGCAGAGAGAGAGAGAGAGAGAGAGAGAAGAGGAGAGGAGGAGAGGGAGATAGAGAGGAGAGAGAGAGAGAGAGAGAGAGAGAGAGAGAGAGAGAGTAGAGAGAGAGGAGGGAGAGAGAGAGAATGACAAGGACAATGACAATGCTTTATTGACAATTGTTAAACAACACTGTGCCTTGTCATTGTCGTTGTCAAGAGAGGAAAAGAGAGGAGGGAGAAGAGGAGAGAGAGAGAGAGAGAGAGAGAGAGGAAGAGAGAGAGGGGAAGAGAGAGAAAAAAGGAAGAGAGAGAGAGAGAGAGAAGAGAGAGAGAAAAGAGGAAAAGAGAGAAAAAAAAAGAAGGGGGGGGAAAAAAAAAGAGACAAAGAAG
>JAFLJL010004947.1:0-15095 GCA_018398815.1 Conus ventricosus
GTCTACGTCACATCTAAAATTTCAAAATTAACGAGTGCTAGGGATATTGTTGTTCCTGTCACATGTGGAAACAGCAAGGAAAAATAGAAAACTTTTAACGAAGCCGAGGAACAATACGCCGGTAGCCATCTTGAAAAGCCAAATAAGAAAGACTCGCCTTACCTGAAAAGGTTTAAAACACAATTTCGTTAAAAAAAAGAAAAGAAATAAGCGTTAAACTACCAACAGCTAACAGTGCTGATTATTAAAATTCACGGATACTCGTATGAGTAAAAGATGTTCGTGCCTAGGGATTGCCTGATAGCCCGTGTGATTTCTTTTTCACCATTTACTTCAAGTGTGATACCACACACACAAAGAATACCGTAGGGACATAATGTAAGCGCAGAGAGAGGAGAGAGAGAGAGAGAGAGAGAGAACACAAGAATGATTATTGGTTTGTCCGTTTATGTATATTGAATGGATGATGCACACACTGTGGCATATCACACATTCAGGCACCCCCAGCTTGGTAACTGTGGTGTGGATGGATGGAGAGAATGAGGTGGTGGTCTTGTGCACGATTCATAGGCACAAATATTGTCATGAGGCACGGGTGTTGGTGGTGGTAGAGGGAATGCGTATTTGAGGGGCTTGTGTGTTCCACGTTCTGTGGTGGAGGAAGGGAAGGGGTGAAGAGTTGTGGTATGTCTGCATATTCACCTTATATGTGTATGTCCGCTGGCATGTCTGCATGTTGGTCAGTGTGTCCACCGGTAATTCTGTATGTCCACTGGCATGTCTGAATGTCCACTGTTATGTCTGTATAATCCACTGACATATCTATACGCTCACTGGCATGCCTGTATGTCGACTGGCATGTCTGTATATCCACTGACACGTCTGTATTTTTACTGGCATGCCTGTATGCCCACTGGTATGTCTGTATATCCACTGTATTTGTTGGTATGTCCACTGGTATGTCTCTATATCTACCGGCATATCTGCAAGTCCACTGGTATGTCTGTGTCTACTGGAATGTCTGTATGTCCACTGGCATGTTTGCAGACCTATGGCATGCCCGTGTGTCTACTGGATGGTCTGTATGTGTATATTCGCTGGTGTGTGTGTGTGTCTATTGGTATGCCTGTGTGTTCACTGGCATGCCTGTGTATCCACTGAGTGTCTGTGTATGTCCACTGGTATGTATGCTGCTGGTATGTCTGTATATCCACTATCCACTGGCATGTCTGTATGTCAACTTGTATGTTTGTATGTTCACTGGTATGTCTGTATATCTACTGGAATGTATGTCCACTGGTATGTCTGTATGTCCACTGTATGTTCGCCGGTATGTATGTCCACTGGCATGTCTGTATATCCACTGGTATATATCCGTACGTCCACTGATTGGCTGACTTCTGTGTATGCCTTTCCTTTTTTCTTCATACATTGTATTGTTTTAGTTCACCATCGGTTTTATGCAATATGCTTTTCACTTTTAATTACAGTCAAATCCGCTTACAACGAATCGCCAAGGACATTCAAAATTGCTTCGTTACATCTGGCTTTCGTTACAACTTACGCACTGGTTATGACAAATTTCTATCTGGTTACTTCGTTATATCCAGCACGGCGTATTTCTGTCTCTCTTACCCACCCATGCATCCCAACACATACACGTGCACGCTCTCGTACATGGGCAGAACTCAAGCTCGTTTCCTAGGCTGTTATGCACTTTAACAAAAATGATTACAAAAAACGTTTCCAAAATATGGCTGTAATTAATGTAAACAGATCATGTAGGTCTATATTGTGATTTGAAGGCTTAGAAATCGATAATAAGTAAAATAGGAGAACAAAATTCACTGTATCATTCTGAAGACTTCAAAAGAATAGTTTGTCAGAAGAAATTACACAGCGCCACAATTTGAAGGTGGGGGTGGGGGGTGAGGGTGGGAGAAAGCGGATTTCTGCACTATTCGTTTATGTTTCATACTGTTAGGTCATTAGAGTATGCACTGGTATGGAAATAAGCACTTGAGTAGCAGGTGACTGTATGAAGCTATATACATCACAGCGAGGTAACCTACCATTTCTGACAAATGGCCCTGAGACATGAAAGGCGGCGGCCATAGTAAACCCGTGCGCGGGACGGCCGTGCTTAGCACAGCCCGCTTAAAAAATCCTGCTTGGCTCAACTCCTCTGTGGCGTCATCAATTACGGCTCCAGGTGGCCATAGTGGAGCCGGGCCGACCCGGAGTTTTCAACCCGTCTTTCCACCATTAGTGCAAACCGTCCGTTTCATGGTTTTCTGGGTAAGGGAAAGAACTGCGCTCTTAACTTTTCACTGAGGTATTCTCTCTTGGCAACCTGGACGACGAGAAACTCATGTAACAAGAAGACGTTCTTTAGGTGAAATTGCCCGACAGAAATACGTTAAAATTTCTTGAAGATCACATGCACCGAGTTCAAGAAGACAGTCGAAAGAACGAGGTGTTATTCTGAGGCACTGATGCAATTTCACTGGGTCTCTGCGCAGTTGGGGCATCAGATGGCGACATTCTCCATGATGTGTTGCAATCTGTTCATTGGGTGAACATCGCAACGTCTTACACTTCGTCTTCTCTTCCTCCACCACCACCACAACCTTTTCTGCCGTCTGCGCCATTTTGAAAGGGATGGCTACCTGCTACCGCATAGATTACCTCACGGCAGTTCTGACTGCTGCATTGAGTCGCTTGAGTCAAAGTCTTCAAAAGCATGAGATGGAAAAGCAGAAGAAACACTGTGAGCGGTCTTGTATCTGACACCCTAGAGTGTCAGGAGATAAGGGCCCAAGGGGGCTTCTCGCGCTTGTACTGAAAGCGTGGAGAATAGCGAACCACACACTGCTTTGCTGTCTGTATCGCGCCTATAGCTGACCAATGTTTACACAACGACTACACACAGCTAGGCGCGGTTAAACCGAGAAAAGCGGAATTGTCTCTGTCCACAACACCCTGTGAGCTATTTTCTGCGAAGGTTATAGTGGCGTCAAGTGCCAGGCCGGCCAATGACGCACGGCGCGCGCGTGCAGCACAGGTTGCGCCGGTCGCAAAGTTCTGTCAGAAAGTTTTAAACACGAACTTAATTATGGTACTCACAGAGAAGACTGAAATGCCAGCTTTTGTCACACTCTCAAGTACTCACTGCGCCATTGCTGTCATACAGAAATTATAGTTAAAAAAACCTCTGTACAGTAAATATAACTTAAAGATGCTGCACCAGTCTCGAAGCGTCCAAAAACACACAGAGCGTCTGGCCGTGTGGTGGCTGACTAGTTAAGGGCCTAGCCCGAGTCACAAGGCAAAGCGTTGGGCGAACTAAATGCAGTCGCTGTGAGTGTGCGGGCGCGGCCGTGACCTATGACCACTTTAATGGATCCATTCTGCCGTGCAGGGTACGCCTGTCAAAACCATGCCCACTATGGCCTCAGCCAAAGTAACCACTTCGTTATAACTGGCTTGAAATCTTTACAGGGCTGAACATGTGATTTGCTACAGGCGGCTGCTTCATTGCAACAGGCGGCTGCTTCATTGCAACCGGCATGATTGCCTGTTGGGGACTCCCAGAACCATTTTGTCATAAGGAACATTTCGTTACATCCGACTTCATTATATCCGACGTATTCTTAGTCATGTAAAGAAGGATTTTCTCTGGGACCTACTTTTTTGCTTCGTTATATCTGGCATTCGTTAGAAGTGACTTCATTACAAGTGCCTTCAACTGTATTCACTTCCTTCCCATTATCATATCATATTATTACGTTACTATTGTTGTTATTACTGTCACTATCATCATTATTGTAGTTGGTCTTTTTATCAATTTTCTAACACTTACCTGTCCAAACAAAAGCCATATCCTACTTCGAAATGTTGTAAGGATCACCTACCTCCTCTTCCATAACAAACTCCAGACAACAGGGAGCTAACTTCATCCCTATTCACACTTAGACAGTAAGAGTGATTGCCCTTAGCGAGTTCACTTCATAGTGCCATATTCAAACCAAACTCAGTTTTCTCCTTTTCCTGAGTGAGGAAACACCTCTCAGCTCTGTTCCCTCTTCCTTCGGAACTCGGATTTCATTGTTTGGCGCTCACCGATCCTCAAAAATGCCACACACACATGTATTGACATGAGCGCACACACAAACCATTGAAAAAGCAGACTGATAGGCAGGTACCCCAAGGTCTGACCAGTGCGTTATGCTAATGAGTTAGTATATCAGGCATCTGTGAATGTCGTGCGCCCTGTAGGGAGAAGAAAGGGAGGGGAAAGGAAGAGAATGTTTGTGTGAACTTTGAACTCGCTTTGAGGGCTCGTCTTTGCAGGGTACTTGCTCCTCATTGGTTTTTCTTTCTTTTTTTTGAGTACTAATTTGTGCTAATGGAAAAAAAAAAATTGCCTGGCACTTTTGGCGGAGGCAGCAAACAAGAGAGAAAGAAAAGAAGAGAAAAAAAGTAAAAAAAGAAGTTTATTTGTTGATTCTTGGCGCTAGCACCTTGTATTTGATGCGCTGACAACTCCTTCTCGGCCCCTGGCATGATGTCCACTGCCAGAGTACATTTTGATTTTTTCCGAGAAAAAAATTGTTGGGAATAATCCCGGACGTTTTGATGACTGCGAGTTGGGATTTGTGAACCCATAGTGGTTTATTTGTGTGGGACGAGGTCAGCATCTGTGTGACCCAAATAAAAAAAAGCTCATAGATATAGATGTGAGCTGATGCAGTTACGTGACATCTGTCCAAACACTCTTATGTAAAGTTTGTTTTTTAATGCCAATTAAATGATACTGAAAAACTATTTGATGTGTTCATTTTGTGATTGTATGATTGTTCAATTGTATGTGTGTGTGTGCACTGCCTGAGTGCACACGTATGAAATATGTTCTCAGTCAGGAAAAAAATACCATTATCATAGCATGGAAAATGTTTAAAATATATAAATCAGCAACAATATCATAACATAAACATGTTTAGAATGCTTTGCTTTGTGCTTAAGACTGCAGATTTACAGACGTGAGAGCTAACTCAAGAGGAGATAAAACTGCATTTATTTTTTGCACACCAGCAAACAAGTGGAAAACCTGAAAGAAATCAAGAAAAGCAACAGTTCCAGGCACATTGGTAAGAATTAACGTGTGACAATTGCTTTACCACACAAATGCCAATCTTGTAGGCATTTTGAAAAAGCAAATCTTTCACACTACTCAAAGAAAAGAGAATGATAAACGTTGAATGACATAAAAGCAAACATGCAAGAGTCCAGCCATAGCACACTGATCTTCATTCCAGCAATGTTGGCTTCCAGTGTTGGATGGAATCGCTGTCTTCTGTCAGCAAGCCCACAAATAGGCCACAGCCAGTAACAAACTGTTTTCAACAGTGTAAACACCCTGTGATTCAAGTTGTATGGATCATCAGTTGATTTTCAAAGGATTGGTCAGTACTTTCTTTATTTAGAGCTGTAGACATGAAACAGACATGGCCTGTTAGAGTGCCCGTCTTCCCAGCTGAGCTAGCTCTGTGTTCAGAGCTTCAGACATGAAGATGGACATGGCCTGTTAGAGTGCCCATTTGTGGATATACAAGTAGCTACTCAAGTCGATGCATGCACGGAATGTGCGGTGACAGTTTGGACAGGAAATGTGGGAGACCTGCTCTTGATTGCTGGCGTGGGCTTTCCTTGCCTGTCTCTTGTTGTGCTGCAGCTGTCCTATTTTCTTCACATAAACTGGTGCCTTTGTGGATAGAGAAGCACGCTCTTGCTTGATCCATAGCAGTTTGTTCCCATGTGTTAGGGTTGATGTTAAACACTTTCATCATGGTTCTTTTGTGAGTGTCTTAAAAGCATTTCTTCTGACCTCATTGGACAGCACCCTTTGTTGCAGGTCACCATAGAAGAGTCTCTTGCTTAGCCAGTGGTCTGGTATGCGAGTTACATGACCTGCCCATCAAAGCTGAGACAGCATCAGGATGGTGTGGATGCTTGGCAGGCCTGCTTGATCAAGCAACTCGTGTCTGGGATTTTGTTCTGCCATTTCATGTTCAACAATCTTCTGAGGCAGGTTGTGCGGAGGTGATTCCGCTTCTTGGCATGCCGTTGGTACAATGTTCATGTTTCACATGCGTAGATAAGGGTAGAAAGAACAACTATTCTGTACACCTTCAGTTTGGTCTCTAGACTGATTCCTCTTCTATTCCAAACATTGGTGTGTTGTCTGGCAAATGTTACACTTGTTTTTGCAGTTCTGACGCTCACTTTATCATCGATGGTGATGTTCTGGGACAGTGTGCTGCCAAAGCAGGTAAATCTACTTGTGTATTCAGAGGTATACACATGATAACAGTCATGACCTGTTAGTTTGTGGGTTTCCCAAGCCAACTCTTAAGTTGTAACAGATAGACGCATAGACAGACATCATCTGTTACTATGTTGATTTCTTTGGTTCTCATGAAAAGGGCTTAAGATGAACATGATGATGCACATGACCTGTCGCTGTACTGGTTTTCCCAACTAGCTCTCAAGTCAGTTTTAAAATAAAAAAAAAAAAGCTTGGCAGCCAAACACAAAAGAAATTTATTTGATCTGAACAAGAACAACACATTTATGTCAAAATAAATTAAAGCTGAACAAGAACAATACATTTATGTTAAAATAAATTAAGCTGAACAAGAACAATACATTTATGTTAAAATAAATCAAGCTAAATCAACAGCTACAACAACAAAATAAAGGAAATACTTGTCATGTCTTTTTTGTCCTCAACAGACATTCGTGCAAATTCTTACACTCTTCACTTGAACCAGAAGGCAACTGTTCACAAGGCTGGGAACAGTAAACACTAAATAATAAAGCTGACAGGAAACTTTGGCTTCCATGATGAGACCATTACTCACCACAAGTGTGAACTAAAACTGCTTGTGGCACCAATAAATGCAGATGACAGACACAGAATAAACTCAGGGGTGCAAGTTAGGAAGGGTCCCCAATCCTGAACTGAATTGGGGCAATCCTGCCAATCATGTATTTTGGATTTTGAGACCATCCCACCAATGGGACCCCTGAAACTTTTCAGGCACACATACACATAAAAAAGTGTGTGTGTGTGTGTGTGTGTGTGTGTGTCTATAAATCTCCCCTGGAGAAGGGGATAGAAAGGTGTGGGGGAGACATGGGTGAAGGTTGACAAAGAGCAGTTAAAAGAAAAGCTGCTTTTACCTGCATCAGTGATCACACATAAGGTACCACATCCTTCCACCCAACACACGACAGCTATGGGGAAAATATCAATACATTGAGCAGTTATGGACCTGCTGGACGATCTCTACTGATGGACGATTTTTGTCCTCTTTCTTTTCTTTTCTTTCTTTTTTTTTTCCAACTTCTCTGCACACTCTCCCATTCCCAAGATCTTCAGTTAAAAAATAATTCATATGGAAATTAACTGAACTGAAAGAGTTGAAATGATACTTAAAAAATGTGCATTATCAAGGGTTCATGTGTACATTGCAGTTAGGAATTTTACTGAACAAAAAGAGTTGAAATACTTACAAAAAATGTGCATGATCAAGCGTTGATGTATAAACTGCAGCTGGAAAATTTGCTGAACAAAAAGAGTTGAAATAGTACTTACAAAATGTGCATTATCATGTGTTGATGTATGGACTGCAGTTGGCCTTGATAAATCCAGACACTCCTGAAATCTCTATACTCCTCAAAGGTTTCACCTGATCACAAAAGTCTGCTACTGGAGTTAGCAAAGGCTCTTCAGTTACAAGAATAACAAAAAAGAAAAAAAATCACCACCTTCATCTTGCCAATAAATCTTGTTGCTCTTTGTTGGTGGTAGATGTGGTTTGTTGTAGTAGTGCCATACCCCGCTCCCTTTTCCCCCAACTCCCTCAATAGCCTTGCTTAAAGATGACAGCTCATACTTTAATGTGTAATGAAACATTTGCTGGCATGAGTAGCCAACAATTTTTCTCCACTGACTTGATTCATATTCTGAAGTTCGGCCCCACGGCATGCATTAAAATGATTAATACATACAGTGGCCAAGACAAGGTCATCAACCTATACCCATTTTAAGCAACTTTCACATGATTTTTGCCAACTTGCTGAAGGTAATTAATTCTTTGAATTAACAGGAAGTCGCTTCACCAATCTGAGACTCTTTTGTATCTTCCTGATTGAAGAGTTTCAGTAACTGTGACAGTATTAGTATAGACTTTATGGCCAATATGAAGTAGCTGATATATACTCTCACCAATTATTATCTTTCCAGAAAATCACTCTGTTATTTAATACATGTCACAAACTTAAGTACGTTCAAGATGAACCCAAGAGAAAGGATTGCTATCCCTAAATATCTAGGCACTGGGAAGCACCCTAACATAATCTTGCTGAACCAGACTGCACAAACAAATCTCGCTGATCCAGAGACAAACTTTTCAAAACTTTTCTGGTCCAGATTTTGGGTTTAATCTGGAAGACTTGCACCCCTGCAAACTTTGACCTTGATGTTTGCTCTATGTCCTCTGTGTCTGCATTTAAGCCAGGCAAGCTGGTGTGATAAGCAGCATTCATAGAAAAAGGACACACACACATCTAAAAAAAACACATGAAAGAACTCTGAATGCCACAAACATACCTAAGTGAATCAATACACTTGTATTCATCAAACCATAGCAAGCAATATGATACTACTGTCTGTCTTAAATCAGACAGGAAATTCTATGAGGACAGGTAAAAGAATGTAACCTGAAAAATCATCAAAATGCAAGTGACCTTTCTTCTACACTGCCATAGGCCCGAAGTGTAAGACAACTTCACAGGAAGTTCTTGGAATGTGTAAGCCCTGAACATATCCAAACTGAAACTGGCAAATGGGCTGCAGGTTGCATTAGTGTGGTATGATACTGTATCTGATGCAAACTCTTTTCAAGACAGTTCATCTTGAACAAGACATATTCAATAATTAATGTCTGTGCATGTGTACTGACATCAGAGCCTAAAGGGTGTGAATAGCTTCTGATGTCCTATAATTAAAGTTAAAAGAAATCCGTGATCAGTATTGCTGGCCACAACCTTTCTCCCTGCATGCATACCCACATATTGTGACTGTCTGTTTGACTGCTGGCTCACAGGAAGAGATTATCTATAAAAAAAAACATAAACATAAGGAAAAAAAAACCATACATACAAAAAAACACACATTAAAATTGAGTGTAATCATCCAAAGAGTAAGTAATAAATCAGTAGTTATCCAACTCAAACAATATCACACAGTTCTGATAAAGCAACCTTGATGGCCAAATCCAGCATGTCTACCAGACGATCCTGAAGCAGCCTTTCTTCAACCCTCCCCTCACTCCACTTCCCCACAGACCGACCCAGCACGTCTGACAGACGACCTCCACACAGCTTGAGTTCAGCCTCTCCCTCACTCCACTTTTTTGGTGCTCTCTTGCTGCATGATGCGGCTCCGCAGTGTGTTGAAATCACTGAGGACATTGCGGCGCAGGATCTGGGAGGCACAGATGATGCCGGCATAGAGGGCAGAGGTGAAGCCACACACCAGAATGTCCTGACCTGCACATCAGACAATTTGAAAACATAGGGGCCCACCCACCTCAACCCTCCACTGTGCTCTAGAGACATCGCTGCGTGCTGACTGATTAGTCCATACACGCCACACCACATCTGCAAAGTCATAGCGTAAGGGATATATCTAATTCACAACAAGAAGGAAGGTGTGCTCTCCACTCTGCCCATAAAACTATGGTGGAAGACTGCAAGAACCACCCCCTGAATCACTGGGTCTTAAAGGAGAGGAGACACAAGCAGAGAGAAAGGCGTAAGACTAGAAAAAAGGAGGCTGGGGTGGAAGAGGTGCAGGGGCATTGGGCGATACATCTGAACAGAGAAAAATGTTGTAGAAGAGTCTCGACATGGAGAGCATGTTAATTTGAAGGCTTCACTGCACAGCATCAGACATACGGTGGTTCCTGGGCACAGTGTTCACATTGCACTCCCCTTCTGACACCTCACAGACAGCCTCTGTGATACCATGGTTACCTTCACCTTTCCCCTACGCTGTGTTCTCACTGCATTCCCCATCTGTCTCTTCAAAGACAGCCTCTGTGATGACATGGTTACCTCACAAGCTTCACCATTCACTGCACTCCCCATCTGTCTCTTCAAAGACAGCCTCTGTGATGACATGGTTACCTCACAAGCTTCACCATTTCCCTACGCTGTGGGTGTGACATCACTTTTAATGCCACAATCATGACATTCCTGGAATTTGTTTTCAATACAGCATCATACACAATATCCATTGAAAGCTGTCTTTTTGTATACATGAACAAACAATGAAAGCTCCATGATGTCATATATGTGACAGCAGCCATACTCATGTGTATGTGGGTGTGAGCACACCCACACCATACATCATCGATGTTGGACCATCCATGCTTGTTTCAGAGAGACAGGCTCTCTCCTGTGCATGTGCCATGTGTGACTGGTCTGTAAAGCAAGCTCTCACTGGTATTCTGACAAAAAAAAAAGATTCTTTCCAACAATTTGGTACCACAGCTCTGTCCACCTTTTCTGCAATAACTTATCTGTTGAGAATCTTACCCTTCAAATTTGTGGTGTTTTACATGTACATTTGCACAAAGAGTCCTACAGATTACTTTTTTTTAAAAGGAAAATAAAGTTAAATGTATTAAACAAAGAATAAATTTGTTTTCTTTGTGGAAAGAGAGGATCATATCACAGACTGATCTAATTCTATTACTATGCTGGTTGGATAAGAATGTCTTAAGAAAAACGAAGCCCTGAAATCCTTACCCAGATCTAGTTGATGTAGAGAGTTTTTTCTACACCAGTGAGTTTTCAACAAAGATAACCAGCCAATCCCTATAGTCTGTTAGTGATACATAGGCTAATCCCCACACCAGTGTACTGGGTCTGATCATATGATGACTTTGCTTAATAAGGCTAAGTGGGTAGATCTGTTATGCATGCACATACACACTTGTATGTGTGCGTGCATACGTGTGTGCGTGTGTGTGTGTGTGAGAGTGTGCGTGCAATATGCACACTATATGGCCAGGTATTGTTTCATCAAACATAAAAACATCCAGGATTGTTGCACACCCATGATGAATGGCAAGGAGTACAGGTTTTTCATAGAAACCATGGGTCACTGTACACCCACACCCTACAGCAAATGGTTGTGCTGTCTACGGCTCCGCAAGACCCTCTTACCTCAAACTTTTGGACCCTATCCACCATCAAGGGCTTCGTCTCTGTCTTGGAGCGTTCCGCACCACCCCTGTGTACAGCCTGTATGCAGAGGCGGGCGAACCTTCGTTGTCCAACCGCAGGCTGAAACTGTCTTTAAATTATTATATCCGACTGTTCTCAGAACCGCAGAATCCTGCCTATGACTGTGTCTTTGACCCTCCGTTCCAAAGTAAGTTTGAAAACAACCCTAAATGTATTCCGCCGTTTGGTCTTCGTATGCAGCCTCACGTGCGGAATGCAGGTCTAGACCTGGGAGTAGTTTCCGATTTTTCCAAGTTTCCGGATCAACCTCCATGGACCTTTTTTCACACCAGAGATTCGTTTCGATCTTGCAGCTTTTCGCAAAGAGTCTACCAGCTCTCTGGCGTACAAGGCATTGTATGCTGAGCTCTGTTCGAAATTCCCATCCTATCAAAAAGTTTTCACTGACGGTTCCAAGTCTGAGGATGGAGTGGCCTGTGCAGCCTACTGCCCTGGGGCCCCTTCTCAGATACTGTTGGAACATATACATTCAGATGCTTCTGTCTATTCTGCTGAACTTACTGCTCTGGTTCTGGCTTTGAAGATAATCTCACATTCTTCAAAGAGGGACTTTCTGGTTCTGTCGGATTCGCTGTCAGCTTTGGAGGCCATAGCTGGCCGCAACCTTCAGCATCCAGAACTTTTATTTTTTTTTGAACTTTTTAGCAAGTTGAAGGCGGATGGTTACAACATTACTCTTGCTTGGGTTCCTGGCCATGTTGGCATCGGCGGGAACGAAATGGTTGATCGTTTAGCCAAGAACGCCACAAGAGAGAAACTGTCCAACACTTATATTCCCTGCTCAGATGTGAAACCGAAAATTAACGATTATGTGAGAGACCTCTGGCAGGAGGATTGGAACACACAGACGAATAACAAACTCTTTCAGATCCGTCCAAACCTTCAGGAGTTCCTCCCATCCACGTCGGGAGGTCGTAAAGAGGAAACGGTTCTGTGCCGGCTGCACACCGGCCATTCGTATTTTACCCATGCTTACCTTTTAAAGAGTGAAGAAGCTCCGTGGTGCATTCCATGTCATGCGCCACTCACAATGAAACATGTTCTTTTAGAGTGTTGGAACTTGCACGATGTGAGACACAAACATTTTACAGCGGAGTCCATGAAGATCCTGTTCAGGGATGTCCCGCCTGATGTGATCCTTGAGTTTTTGAGAGAGATTAACATTTTTCATCTGATTTAAGATTTTACGGCAGAAAGATTTTTAACAAAGTTTCTGGTGCGTTTCTAGACGATGTCATTTAACGAGATGTATGAAAGGTTTTTTTAATTTTTTTTTAATTTTTTTTCATTTAACGAGATGTATGAAAGGTTTTTTTAATTTTTTTTTAATTTTTTTTTTTTTTTTTTATATGACTGGTGAGTTCTGCCTTGGCTTAAAGCTGTGTCAGGCCAATTGACATGGGCTAGAACACCAAGGCTACATCAAAATGTTGTTATGCTCTGCATAGTTATGCGGGGATTGTCTTCAGTTGTGACAAGCTCCTAGCATAACATTATCAGTCTCCAAAATCCCCCGAAGTCGGAGTGTGGCTGCCCACGTGGCGGGGTAATCAAAAACGGTCACACACGTAATGTTCTCATCCCCAGCTGATGCATTTGTACCATAGTGTTCAAGTGCTTCGGCTGTTTGGATGATCCCTGGAGTCTTTTAGCCAGGGTACGACAACAACAACAACAACAACAACTGGTGAGTTGATTTTAACGTGGTGACAGCCCTGATATGGCCCTTTGCGGTCGGCTGGGCTATAAGCAACATTATCTTATCTTATCTTACCCTACAGCAAGATATTCCTTCATAGAAACCATGGTCACTGTACACCCACAACCTACAGCAAGATATTATTCCTTCACAGAAACCATGGTCACTGTACACCCACAACCTACAGCAAGATATTATTCCTTCATAGAAACCATGGTCACTGTACACCCACAACCGACAGCAAGATATTATTCCTTCATAGAAACCATGGTCACTGTACACCCACAACCTACAACAAGATATTATTCCTTCATAGAAACCATGGTCACTGTACACCCACAACCGACAGCAAGATATTATTCCTTCATAGAAACCATGGTCACTGTACACCCACAACCTACAACAAGATATTATTCCTTCATAGAAACCATGGTCACTGTACACCCACAACCGACAGCAAGATATTATTCCTTCATAGAAACCATGGTCACTGTACACTCACAACCTACAAGAAGGTATTATTCCTTCATAGAAACCATGGTCACTGTACACCCACAACTGACAGCAAGATATTATTCCTTCTAGGAGACCATGGTCACTGTACACCCACAACCTACAGCAAGATATTATTCCTTCACAGAAACCATGGTCACTGTACACCCACAACCGACAGCAAGATATTATTCCTTCATAGAGACCATGGTCACTGTCCACCCACAACCTACAACCAGATATTGTTCCTTCATAGAGACCATGGTCACTGCACACCCACAACCTACAACCAGATATTGTTCCTTCATAGAGACCATGGTCACTGCACACCCACAACCTACAAGAAGGTATTATTCCTTCATAGAGACCATGGTCACTGCACACCCACAACCTACAAGAAGGAATTATTCCTTCATAGAGACCATGGTCACTGAACTCCCACAACCGACAGCAAGATATTCCTTCATAGAAACCATGGGTTACTGTGCACTCACAACCTACAGCAAGATATTGTTCCTTCATAGAAACTATTGGTTACTGTACATCCAAAAAGTATGGCTTGCAACATTTTAGACGACATACAAGAAAGGTTTAGGGCTGGGAAGTACTGGGTTCGAGTCTCTAACAGTGGCTCTGAGATAAAGTTATTATTATCATTAGTAAGATGTTCAGTAGGTGGTGTCATGGACATGGTATATCAGAACAGACCCTAGTGAACACAGCAAAACTGACTCTGCCTCCTGTTGTCGAGTTCATACAGTGGGCTGTCCCTGTGGTGCAACAAGATGAGCTTCCAGTGCAGCAGGAAAACCCTGCTGTGCAACAGGAGCCCCTTGGGGAGCAACAGGACAACCCTGGGGAGCAACAGGACAACTCTAGAGAGCAACAGAACAACCACAGGGAGCAATAGAACAACCCTAGGGAGCAACAGGACAACCACACCGAGCAACAGAACAACCACAGGGAGCAACAGGACAACCCTGGAGAGCAACAGAACCCTAGGGAGCAACAAAACAACCCTAGGGAGCAACAGAACAACCCTAGGGAGCAACAGAACAACCCTAGGGAGCAACAGGAGAACCCTGGGGAGCAAGATGGCTTGTGAGAATAATGCCACTGAGAAAACACAGAAGATATAAAAAAGCAAAAAACAACAATCTTAAACACACACACACATCAGAACCAGACAAGGAGACACTGAGACAGACAAAGGACACAGACAGAGACATAAGAACATAGAGAAAAACGAGAAACACAGAGACATACGAAAAAAACAGAAAAAAGACAAGTAGACAGGACAGACAAAAAAGAAAGACAAAACCACCCAGCAACAGACAAAAAGGCCCAAAGACAAACATCCCCCCTAACCCTCCCCCTCTAAAAAGACCCCACCAACACACCTCTTAAAAATCCCCAAAACAACAGACACACACACGATGCATGCAAGCATGCGCGCACACCACACACACACACACACCATCCCACCGTGAGTAAAGTCCAGGATGTCGTCTGCCCGAAGGTC
>JAFLJL010004948.1:0-13815 GCA_018398815.1 Conus ventricosus
GTTTTAACATTGTAGCCCAGCAGCCACTAACAGTCTTTTCAGGGCTTAAACCATACAATATATAGGGAAAAAGTCACACCATTAAAAATAATGTCCTGAAAAAGAAAGCCTATGACATGCTGCTAAACTACTGGAATGCAATTTCGTTGTTTAATATCAAAACAGAGCCTGTTTGTATGGAAGTGGTAAATGCCCTATGTCAGTCCGGTGATCATTCAGACAGCAGTATTGACATGTCAAAACAGATCTGTTTCTATGGGAAGTGATAACTGCCCTATGTCTGTTCAGTTCTTCGTTGAGACAGTGATATTGCCATGTCAAGCAGGGTCTGTTTCTATGGGAAGTGGTAACAGTCCAATGACTCATTCAGACATCATATTACCATGTCAAGCAGGCCCTGTTTCTATGGGAAGTGGTAACAGTCCAATGACTCATTCAGACAGCATATTACCATGTCAAAGCAGGGTCTTTTCTATGGGAAGTGGTAACAGTCCAATGACTCATTCAGACAGCAGTATTTCCATGTCAAAGCAGGGTCTGTTCCTATGGAGTGTAACAGTCCAATGACTCATTCAGACAGCAGTATTACCATGTCAAAGCATGGACTGTTTCTATGGGAAGTGGTAACAGTCCAATGACTCATTCAGACAGCAGTATTACCATGTCAAAGCAGGGTCTGTTTCTATGGGAAGTGGTAACAGTCCAATGACTCATTCAGACAGCAGTATTACCATGTCAAAGCAGGGTCTGTTTCTATGGGGAGTGGTAACAGTCCAATGACTCATTCAGACAGCAGATGTCAAAGCAGGGTCTGTTTCTATGGGAAGTGGTAACAGTCCAATGACTCATTCAGACAGCAGTATTACCATGTCAAAGCAGGTCTGTTTCTATGGGGAGTGGTAACAGTCCAATGACTCATTCAGACAGCAGATGTCAAAGCAGGGTCTGTTTCTATGGGAAGTGGTAACAGTCCAATGACTCATTCAGACAGCAGTATACCATGTCAAAGCAGGATCTGTTTCTATGGGAAGGGGTAACAGTCCAATGACTCATTCAGACAGCAGATGTCAAAGCAGGGTCTGTTTCTATGGGAAGTGGTAACAGTCCAATGACTCATTCAGACAGCAGTATTACCATGTCAAAGCAGGATCTGTTTCTATGGGGAGTGGTAACAGTCCAATGACTCATTCAGACAGCAGATGTCAAAGCAGGGTCTGTTTCTATGGGAAGTGGTAACAGTCCAATGACTCATTCAGACAGCAGTATTACCATGTCAAAGCAGGATCTGTTTCTATGGGAAGTGGTAACAGTCCAATGACTCATTCAGACAGCAGTATTACCATGTCAAAGCAGGGTCTGTTTCTATGGAAGTGGTAACAGTCCAATGACTCATTCAGACAGCAGTATTAACCATGTCAAAGCAGGTCTGTTTCTATGGGGAGTGGTAACAGTCCAATGACTCATTCAGACAGCATTTAATTGCCATGTCAAAGCAGGGTCTGTTTCTATGGGGAGTGGTAACCAGTCCAATGACTCATTCAGACAGCAGTATTACCATGTCAAAGCAGGGTCTGTTTCTATGGGGAGTGGTAACAGTCCAATGACTCATTCAGACAGCAGTATTACCATGTCAAAGCAGGATCGGCACAGCACACTCTCACACTTCAGACACTGGCAGTGGCAGGTTCTGGCACTCGACACACGGCTGACCTGACAACACACACCACCTTTTCAATGACACACAACTCAGCACAGTAGTATTACAGCAAACGGTGCCATCCATGGTTTTAATTCAAGAACAGAGTTACATCACCAACTGCAACTATAAATCACGAACAGGATCAAAGTGAAAGGGTATGAACGGGAACAAAGAAACGATCAAAGACAATGAAAACATAGAGCATTTATACCGAGTACAGGATCTCACTATGCAAACTACCAACTTCAGACAAAAAAACAGATCATCCAAAAGTATGGTTAACATGAATGGACTGATTGATCCTAACAGCATTATTTGGTTCACCTGTGATGTGGTCAACTCCTAATCCAGCAAACCCTGAAGAACATTTCAGTCCCTTCATGTGGGGGGTGCCGTGCACTGCACTGCTGCTTGTGTTGAAAAGATTAATTATGACAAAAACATGTTCTGGCTTTAGTGTGGCTTAAAGCAGTAGGTGTACAGAGCTTGCTTGTAATAACTTACTTTCCTGGGTTACCGAGGATTTACTCACCTGCCAGGCACAGGGGCCCTTACACCCAGCTTGTTGAAAACAAAATGCTGACTGCTACAATTTGTACAGACACACACATGCACATACACACACACACAGAAATTCAAACTCTCAGGGAATAAAAAAAGGCATCCTTTACTAGGTATGGATCAACCCCCCCCCCCCCCCCCCCCCCCCCCCTTAAAACTTCTGGTGCAAGTTTGTAAAATAAATCTATTTCTTGGGAGGGGCTGAGGAGAATGAGGGTAAAGGGAAGGATGAAACCTCAGTTATCAAATTCACTAAATATCAGAGATAGTTCCAACCCGATGTTCTCAGTCATTCACAACACTTTAAGAACATGTTTTATAGAAACCATGACCTGTGGACCAATGTCCATGCTACTGATCAGATCAGGCTCAAACGACAGAGCAAAAAAGAAGCTTTGTAAATGAAACATTGTCGCACAGATTTACAACTGCTAGCTTGCCGACAGTCTACATGTCTGTTTGCTGAGAGGAACATGAAACAGAAGGTTTAAAAAACCAACCACCAACCAACCAACAAAAAACCCCAAGGTGGAGTTGACATGAGATATGACAACAGGAAGGATGTTGTGAACAAGAACAGGTTGATGGAGAGGGGGGGGGGGGGGGGGGGGGGGTAAGAAGAGAGCCATGGATTGAAGCAGTAACCTCCATCACATGATCCTGATGGAGTATCCTACATGCACAGCCAAGACAAAAGAGATAGAGAGAGAGACAGAGAGAGAGAGAGAGAGAGAGAGAGAGAGAGAGAGAGAGAGAGAGAGAGAGAGAGTGAGAGAGAGTGCATGCATACTACAGGTGTGTGCATTGTCTTTGGAAAACAAAACAAAAAAAGCTCATGACCGGCATGCACCAAGGTAGATACCCACCTTCCTGTTTTGTCCACAGTGCCCAGAGGCAGCAGACATGTTTCTGCCTTTGCCTGGGCCAGACCTGATTTCTCACACTGACTGCAAACCAAACAGCAAGTCCCTTTCATTGTCAATCCCCTCACAAAAGACAGCTAAGTAGCATCAGCTCCACTGGAGTTCTTCCACAACACTTAAAACAGTTCCTACCTGTCTGCTTTCACAAAAAGAATGACCATGCACCAGTCATTATTTACATCCATGCACAAAATGAGGCCCCTATGCTTCAGGAATAATTTACATCCTTCCACAATGCTCAGATACCCCATAGTATAACTTACATCTTTACATAGCAGGGAGATTATCATATACTAGTAAAAACTTCACAACACTGATGTATCACACAGTTTCTGTACCTCCTTGTATAAGACTGATGTATCATGCTGTTACAACTGACATCCCTGTATAACACTGAGGTATCAGGCATCATCATAACTGACATCACCACATAACACTGAGGTATCAGACATCATAACTGACATCACCACATAACACTGAGGTTTTCACACATCATTATAACTGACATCACCACATAACACTGAGGTATCACACATCATCATAACTGACATCCCTACATAACACTGAGGTATCAGACTATCATCATAACTGCCATCACTACATAACACTGAGGTATCCCCACATCATCATAACTGCCATCACTACATAACACTGAGGTATCACACATCATCATAACTGACATCACCACATAACACTGAGGTATCACACATCATCATAACTGCCATCACTACATAACACTGAGGTATCACACATCATCATAACTGACATCACCACATAACACTGAGGTATCACACATCATCACAACTGCCATCCCTACACATCAATGAGGCACCAAACATTGTTTACTACTGACATCCCACACATCAATGAGGCACCAAACATTGTTTACTACTGACATCCCTACACATATGAGGCACCAAACATTGTTTACTACTGACATCCCTAACATATCAATGAGGCACCAAACATTGTTTACTACTGACATCCCTACATATCAATGAGGCACCAAACATTGTTACTACTGACATCGCTACATATCAATGAGGCACCAGCCATCAGTGATAACTGATATCCTTCCACATCACAGAGGTACCATCAGCGTCATGGAGCAGTTCCAAGCTCTGCACTCTGGAAGGTAGTGGGTTCGAGTCGCATCAAAGGGCACTTGTGACCCTGGCGTAACTCCTAAGAGTTAGTTTTGTGCTACAGACTCCACTGGGAAGACTTTAAAACCACAAAGCTTCATCCCTTTCACCCATGCATCTCTGAGAATGTTTCTCAGATTCCCAGACCAAAAACCCGCTGGTGTGTACATCACTGATCTGGCTGACGATGGGGATGTAATAAAGAAAGGAAGCACAGCTGAGCCCCTGTAATGCTGTGTCTGACCACAGCAGAACTTCTTTGTATCATCTTCTGTTATTCCCTGTGTACTTTTAATAGAACAAGCAAACAATGCAACATAAGCAACATTGTATCACTCAACAACAAAAAAGACATAAAATTCCACAAAAACCATATTACTTCATAGATCAATATTAATTTGTCACAGTTGTTAAACAATTACATCAGTCAGCTCAAAGTGTCATGTTCAAGGGAAAGTTCATTATAATTTCATTGATAATGCAACCAGATCCTAGATCTGCTGTTGCACAAAATAAGTTACTTTCATGTCCTTTTTGAAAATAAGTTACTTCCCTTTGTCCTTGTCTGTTATCTTTCTGTGCAATCCTGCATCTGCCACTGCAGAACTCACTGTTGCTGTGGACCGTATCAGTTACTTCCAATTCCTTTCTATTTCGCTATACAATCACGGATTGTGGATCTGCCGAATGACCCGGATCCACACTGTGGAGCCACACCAAAGTTTGTCCATGGGTCACATTCATCTTTTTTACAAAATTTGGTTATCACAAGGTTGGCTGTTAGTTGTACATCCAGCTTACAGACAAACCCACCAACAGACACAAGTGAAAACATTACCTTCAACCTCGGCATGGCAATGATCCTCCCAAAACAGAAAATAATGGAAGTGCTAAAGGCAGTGTCTACATTAAAGATGACACCAGCTGTCTGTTCAGGTTTTTTTTCAGCCACCTCAAATTTAGTTTTTCTCCACCAGCTGTGAATGTGACTGCAAGACAGCTTTTCTTGAAGACTATTCCTTCATCAATCTAAAAAAAAAAAAAAAACGAAAAAAAAAAACAACCACGCCTCCTGTTTTTCCTATCATTTAGGAGAAGAAGTCATATTTCATATTTCGTTATAGGTTCTAGCTATTGGGGGGGTGGGGGTGGGGAGGGGTTTACCTTTTTAATAACAGAGACAGTACTTTTGATACTGTCACGGACAAAAATAGAAAACCGAACTCGTGGTTAGTCGCCAGCCAGTTTGTTTGGACATAAGCTCCAACTCAAATATCCTGGGCGCCAGGTAGATGGCCTCATGCGTCGGGCCGACACCTTCAAGCATCGCCTCAGCCAATTTGGGCACAGCGAGGAGACTAATCCTAATCCTCTACGGAGACAGTACGGTCCAGCCAGACGGACTAAGTAGCTTGACCGATGCCTCGATGTCTGCCCAGACGGATCTCAACGCCTGGGCCAGACTGATCTAGCCAATTTGTAGGACCAGTGTCCACAATTAAGTCGACGTCTCCGGAAAGGGAGAGGGGGAAGGTATTGTGTAGTGGGGGTGAGATCTAGCTAATTAATTAAATGACCCAATGACCACTACAGAGAGTAAGGCGTGTAGGCGTGACTGTCATGATTTGAATATCCAATGGAATTAGAGGGAGGTAACTTCGGGTACGAGGCGGTAAAAATACTGACCAATGGTACTCGCCCTTTGACAGATGGGTTTTAGGATAAGATAGGAATGCGTGAGTGAAAGAGGAGAAACGAACAGACAGACAGAGAGGAAGAGGTTCTGGGTGTAAGCTCTGCAGGAGAGGAGAGCAGAGAGATGAGGGGAGAAGAGGAGAGAACCAAGTTGAGGCATTAGCACGAGATATAGTCTGCAGAGGAAGGACTAAGGAGAGATGTGGAGAGAGAGAGTTGCTAACTGATGAAGAGAAAAAGAAAGAAAAGAAAAAGAAAAGAAAAGCAACCATGTCCATTTGATAGAGCAGACTAGAAGAGAGAGAGAGGTGCAATGCGTTAATGCAGGAAGAAAGAAAGGAGAACAGATCGATGTTTGATAGTCACTGTTCCATCTGAACCGGGGTTCGACCTCATACGTGGCCAGCGCCACTTTCATCGGCAGTCCAACCTGACCAACGCCAGCGGTCTAACCTGACCAGTGCCAGCAGTCCAACCTGACCGGTGCCAGCGGTCCAACCTGACCAGTGCCAGCAGTTGTGTCGTGCTTGTGAAAGTGACAGTGAAAAGAAAAAAAAAGGAAAAGAAAAGACAGTGATTCGTGAATAGTTAAGATCACCTGGCCAGGTAAAGTAGAAATCTGTTTATACCCGGGTTAGTTAAATGATGATTTAGATAAATGGTTTTGTGAAGTTCAAGGAAAGAGAGAATGTTTTATTTTGTTTGATTCCATATGCATTGATGTTTCTTTCTATGATCATGTGTAGTAAAGTTATAGACTTTACTAGTGGTTTGATGTGACGAATGCATGATATATGAATGAGATTGTAAGCAAGCTGTGAGTGTGTTTGGGCTGTGCGCTAGTCCTTCCTCCACTGACATACCCCGAGGTTGACAGATACAATGAGCTTAGAATAAGGACTGCCTGGCATTTTGTGTCATGCAGTTAGAATGAAATGTTTTCCTTTAAAAGTCAAAACAGTGTTTTGATTCTAGCTAAGAGGTATTTAACAGCATACTGGGTGCAATGTCTTACCCTTCCTGTTGACATTTGATAATAGGCTATTATGTTTGTATCAAGATGTGTAAAAGAAAAAAAAAACCTGCATGCCATTATCAGACGTCCACCAGCACTGAATTAGGGAGTTTAACAGTGAACAGGCTTTCTTTTGTATGAAACTCTGAAAAATAACAAAACAAAACAGAATAAAACTGCTGAGAACAACTCCTCTTTTTTCTATGTCAACAACCTCGGTCCTTCATGAGGAACGCACAGTGTGAGCTTGTACCAAAGCCAGCAATGGCCATTTCAACCATGGAGAACTCCTCTGTCTTGCTAACCCACTGTTTCCAACAGTACAGAAAAACCCAAACATGTGCACGTAACCGCTCTCCAAACCTAAGTGTCGCTTAACAATCTGCACATGCACAAAAGGGATGGCAAAGACAGTTCTTATGGAGAAAAAACAATGATAACACTGTCAAAATCCTCAACTGTCAGTACATATTTTAAAATTAAGTTTATGATAATGTGAGGGCAAGCACAACTGACTAACAGCCAGAACCTCCTATGAAAATTAACAATTTTCACACTGTGTTTAAACTCGTGAGTGGGCAAGCTCTCATCATTCTTGCACCACACCCTTCCAACTCACCGCTCCAGGTTCTGGCGCCGTGCCCACATCACACCCACAGTGTACATGTCTGGACTGACCCCCTTGAAGTCCTTTCTCGTTGTCTTCTGATAACAGGGAAAGGAGAAGAAAAAAATATCTTACATGATATTATCCATGTCAAATATGTCATTGTCATCACTAAGCTATGCATAGGTACGATGAATTTTTCCCTGACATAAAAATACATCCATCCCAAAATTCCGGACTAAATTAACAGATAACACTGAAAAGACGAATATCAATGTTAAAAACTGCAGTCTATAAACCGCGCTGAAATAGCACTTGAGAGTCCATCACATTGAAGTTTGTACAGTTTGTTTCGAATGAAACTTTCCTTGTGTACTCTCTCTCTTTCTCAAACACGCACACACACACATGTCCCCCTCCCCCCTTACACACACACTTTTCAGTCAGACTGTTTCTTTTAACATTGTTTACTGACTTCTATCAATTACTCTTTCCCTTATTAACTTCTTTTTACTAAGAAAAGGTGTTTTCATTTCCAGTCCTTGTCATACGCTCTGACACCGAACCTATACATGATGAGTGTAGTCAGTTTCAGTGTAGTTCAGTTTCAGTGTAGTCATTTCAGTGGTTCCTTTTCAGTGAGTTAGTTTTCAGTGAGTTTTTTTCAGTTTCAGTGAGTCCGTTTCAGTGATTTTCTTTTTCATGTAGCATTTTTATCATTTCAGTGAGCATTTCATTTATTCATTTTCATAAAACTTCATGGATTTTTGGGATCATTTTTTTGTGAGTTCACATTTTTCATTTCTCCCAAAGCCCACTTCAAAACCCTTTTTAATTTATGGAAAAGGCGCCCACACCCCGAGAAAACCGAAAAACTTACAAATTTTGACAAAAATTTTTTAAATTAACAACAAACTCATATCCTTTCCAGAGAAGCATCCCCCCAAAAAAAAAACCCAACTTTTTAAAGTGAGCGCACAGCGATTTAAAAGGGAAAAAAAAAAGAAAAAACAAAAAAAAAATTTTTTTAGGAAAGCAAAAAAAAAACTTTCAAAACAAAAGGGGGAAAAGAAACAAATCAACAAAAAATTTACCTCTCTTTTGGTGTACCTTCAGCTTTAGCGTGTACTTGGGGTAGTTAAGCCAGTGCTTTCCCAAACTCTTTGAATTATGTCCATGTTGTAAAAAGGGGAGGGGGTGGGGGGGGGAGGGAGAGGAGTAGAAGTACTTTGATAAGGCAGTTATAGTAGTTCAAAAATGGGAAATACTTCATTAAAGAAGAAAAGTATGATTTTTTTGTCAAAGAAAAAAGGGGAAGTAATTTTTGTAATGGGGTGGGGGGTTGGGAAAAATACACACGAAATGATCTGTCAGTGCTTAAACCTGGCAGAATAGGAAAAGTTCCAGATATCTTTTGTTTTATTTTTTTCATTTTATCTTTTTTTTTTTCTCCAACACAGAGTAATTTGTGACCGTATATTTATCATTTCCTTCAACAGATTTTCGTACTTTTGTGAATTCTTGATTTACTTGTTCAAAGATATCCATTTTAATAAGAAAGTGTTTCATTGCTTGATCCAAAAATCAAAAATTTGTTTTTGAGAACTATTACGGGACTGAAAGTTTTTTGGTTTTTTTTTTGTCCGTTTGTTTTTTTTCCTTGATAATTACAAGAAAAACAAGGGTGTTCCTTTTTTTTCCGTTGGTTTCGGTGTCCTCTATCTGGCCTTTTTGTTTTACAGTGCTCACGTTAAACCCCCACATTAGCAGGTGTCCATTCTTTTTTGTTGTATCACCACACGGAAGGTGCACCCAGAAAAAGGCATCATAAAAAATCCACAGGGGAGGCAAAGCAGTAAAATTCCCTTTAAACTTCAGTGGTGTTGAGTGGTACTTGTTGTGACCCAGCAAGTGCAGCACAGTGCCTGTAAAGTCCACTGCTAACAGGAATAAATGCTCAGTGACTGGAAGGGCATCCTCTTATAAGGGAGACTCCCTTTTTCCCCATCCGGGGGGTATGAATAGCTGACACTTCAGATTTTTACAAACTCATACAGGCATGGCAAAGGAACTGAAACTGGGGTTACCACATGATCAGGGCAGAAGGGTCAAAAACATACAGGTGGGTTTTTAGCGACTGGGGGAGAAAACGTCCTAATCATGAACAAAAGTACCGTCAGAAATTTGTCTAGGATAAGTTGATTAGTTTTGTTTCCCTTGTAAAAGACTAGCTAGTGGGCTTCACCTTTTGCGCATACCTGAACTGTGGTTTTTTTGCCATCCTAAGGCGCATGAAAGCAATCCAGTTTGCTTAATGGTTTCCCATGTAAACATTTACGAAGTCCAAGCACTGTGACCACAAAACCAAAGGGGGAATACAGTTGACACAGTGAAAGGGTTCCTCATTGTGGTCCCGGGCACTTGGGGCACGGGTGGGTCCACAGAGGTCCACACTTCCCAAAGAAGGGTTTACAGAAGGTGGGGCCACAGCGTACACATCGGATTTTTCCCCAGGGTCCCAACGGCCCCCTTGACCACCCCACTCTCTGAAGAGCAGATTGAAAAAAAAAAAAAGAAAAAAACAGAAAAAACCTCAAATTTTTCTTTGTGAAAACCCTTACACATTCTTTCCTTTTTCTTTTTCACCTACATTTTGGGAAAAAAAAACAAAGCACTAGCAATCAATTTTATGAAAACGTTTTCATATGTTACAGTGCAAAATTTAAAAAAAAAAAAAAGGCAAGTACCACAGTAAAAAAAAAAACAAAAACTAGATTACATTTTATTTTTATAAATAGCTCCAGTTTTATCTGTATTTTCAAATAAGTCTGATAATATTTACAGAATTGCTTAATAAACTGGGATTGAATCAGACATACGGGCCATAATTCTAACAGCTTTGGGGGATGAATTTTTCACACACACCCCCACACACACACACACAACACCCACCACACACACACAGGTCTTGTTTTTCTAATTCTAAAAAACAAAAATTGTACTTTCAAACTAGTTCTCTAACGCTCAGTGCTTTTTTTCCCCCTCGGGGTAGGCCATGTTCATGTTGCTTTTCCCCTTTCCTGCCGTCCCTTGGGGCATGTTTTTTCAAGTCCCATTACTCTTCAGCTCACAGTTCATAGTCACCAAGCATCTCCAAAGTCCCGCCAAATAATCTTTTTCAGATGTTTCCCTAAACTTCCTCCTTCACACTCTTGGGAAAAAAAAAGTGCGACAATGATATTTTTTTATTACTTTTTTCTTTGAAGGCCACTTTAATTGTATAAGCATGGCATTGCAAAAAAGATTAAGAAACTTTTCCCCCGGTGACAAAGTTTTGTCATTTATGGGCCATTTACCCGGGTTTTCAGGAGAAAAAAATCCTACCGGCTGGAAGATGGGAATGTCAATGAAGACTGGAAAAAAAAAAATGGCAATGGGAAAAAAACAAAAGGCAGTGCTCAAACCCCAAGTGCCAACCGCCACGGGTTACAGTCATTCCAATTTTCCACAGAGCAATTTTCCAAATTTTACGACAACTTAATTTTGCCCGTTTTCTAAAAAAAATCGGGCCTATAAAACCCTTTTACGGGCCCATTTAAAATACAGTACTCTTAGTATTCTTTAAAAGTTTTTAACAAGATGAAGCAGAGGGAAAAGGGCAAATTGTAAAAAAAAAACTACGTGCACATAAAACCCAAAGCGGGAAAAGCGTTTCCCCGACCGATAGAGCGTACTTTCGCTGCCAAACAAAACGAAAGTAATTCAAATTTTTTTTTTTTTGCCCTAGAATTTAAGATCGTGACGTCCCTAGCAAGCTTTTCTTGGCGTAGCAAAATACGGATATCGTAGCTTGGCACTTGAAGACCAACTGTTTCTATTGCAAATAAAAATTTTCTGTTTTTAAATATATTTCGTGCCAAAACCAACTGTTTTCTTTGAAATAAACATTTGCTGTTTTCAACTATATTTAGTGCTCAAGACCAAATGTTTTCCATTTTCAAAAAAACATTTTCTGTTTCAACTATATTTTCAGAACTTTTCACTCAGAAAGTTATGTCGTCAGAGAAAAAAAAAAAATCAAGGGTCAGGGCCCCGTTTGAAGATTCCCAGCAGCAAACAATTTTTTTAAAAAAAAAAGAAAAAAGAATCCGCTTTTAAAATGAGGGCTTAGCAGGAAAAAAGGACAATTGGCGTTTTTTGCAGGCAGGTAGAAGGAAGATAGGAAGGAGAGTTAGGGGTGTCTACGGCATTTTCATGCCCCCAACAGCTACCACAGAGGGGTTTCCCGGACTGGTCAAAGAAGGGGGGCCTCAAAGGGTCATAGAACAATGATATGGACTAAACCAAATTTAAATTTTGTGCTGTTGATGCCCCTTTTTTCCCTTTGGGCTGGCCCTTGGGGAGGACCCCTTTCCCCCCACTGCCTCGCCAAGTCCCCTCATTTTGCAGATAATAAACACTTCATGGCAAGAGAACACCCTTCAACCGACGGTGCGTCCCTCAGGAACTGCGTACGCCTGTTCTTCTTGACCCCCGTTCAACGTTCGTTTTTGTCGTTTTGGATGGGGGCTATAAAACCCAGGTCTTCTGTGTCCATGCACTAAGATCAACCGGGCTCTAAAGACCCGGCTATTTTTAAGACGGGGGGAGTACCGGGTACAGAAAAAACAAATGCATGCAACCGTGTGCCAGAAAAGTCACCTGAAGACTGGAGCACGGGGCAGGTTTTAAAATCCCCCCTGGGAAAAAGAAAAGACGTTTTTTGCACAGCACACACCTTTGCTTTCCAGAAAACCCCTGTGTTTCCTTCAACTTTACAATTTGACACCCCATAGTGAAATGCGGCGGCAAAACCCCCAAAAAGTGAGTGCCTTCTGTTTCGACATGCGCGCTGGTGACCTCTCATTTTTTTGTGAACAGGAATAGTCTTTTTGGAAGAAGAAACCCTAACAAGGCAAGGACAAGGGAAGATCTACACTAATGCTGTCCCCTCATCTTCGCCGAACTTTGTAACAGTAGATTTAAAATTTGAAAGAATATCTTCGCATGAGGCGTTACGGCCCAACCGACATACCACCTTCCTATTTAAACCCCACCTACAGCAAATTGCACTGCCACCAAAAAATGGTTTACTTTTGGTTTCTTTTGACATTCGATGAATCTGAAACTTACAAATTTTTTCACAGACAAACTTAAAACAAACCTTGGGTTTCCCAAATTTTTTACCTTTGGCAGCGGGGAAAACCGGGAGGTTCGCCCAAACTTTTTTCTTTGACAATCTTCTTTGGGGTTTGATATTAAAATCCCCTCGGAGAAAATTTCCCAAATTTCCGTTTTCAAAGCGGAAAAAAAAAGTATGGGGCGGAGACGTCCAAATTATGTAAAAATTGTATCCGTTTGTTTTTTAGGAAAAAATCAAAGGGGTAGCAGAACGAGAAATTCCTTAATTAGGAAGGAGATATTTCTTTTTAATTTTTGGTTTTTTTTTGTTGTTTTTTGAACACTGTCCGCTTCTCTGATGCACAGAGTTATGCCCGTAGCGTAGGGGAGGGGGGGGGGGGGGGGGGGGGGGGGGGGGGGGGGGGGGGGTAGTTTGGTTTCAGTTTTGTGAAAATGCAGCGGCGAATTGATCGATGCTTTTTTTTTTTTTTTCTTTTCTGTCCTTTTTTTTAAATTTTTTTTTTTTTTAACTATTTTTTCTTTAAACGAGAAAATGGGGTAGTAGGGGCCTCATGGCCCAAAATTTAGCACAATATCACAACCAGAATCACAAAAGTATGGGGTAAGGCAATAGCCCCTTTTCCCTCTAATCAGTATCCCTTTATGTTTTTAGATCACTTTCTCGTGAAAATCCCTGGCTTAAGTCAGGCATAGTGTATACTAATTTATCATCATCTTAATAAAGACCCAACTCATGGAAAAAACCCGGTCTTTTAAAATTTTTGTCAAATTTTTTTTTAACTGCGTTTTTCTGAGGGGCTTGATGTTCATTGGAAGTAAGATAAAAAATGTTGCTTATAGCCCACCGACCGCAAAGGGCCACATAGGGCTGTCACCCGTTAAAATCAACTCACCATCATAAAAAAAAAAAAAAAAAAAAAAAATAAAAAAAAAACTTTCACACTCTCGTTTTAAAAGACATCGCTACAAACGCACCAGAAACTTGTTAA
>JAFLJL010004949.1:0-14779 GCA_018398815.1 Conus ventricosus
TGGTGAATTGGAAAAAAAGACGCCGTATCGCAGTCGAAATAGCAGAACGGGAAAAGGTTAGGGAAACGCAGGAAACAGAAAGAATAAGGCAAGCGCAGGAAACAGAAAGAATAAGGGAAGCGCAGGAAACAGAAAGAATGAAGCAGGAAACAGAAAGAAAAAAGGGAAGCGCAGGAAACAGAAAGAATGAAGCAGGAAACAGAAAGACTAAGGGAAGCGCGGGAAAAACAGAAAGACTGAAGGAAGCGCAGGAAACGGAAAGATTAAAGGTTCAATTAGAGTTGGAGAAAGTGAGAATGCAAAGGGAGACCGCCGAGGATGGGAGTTCAGTTTCCAGTGACTCTGTGCGCGGGCTATGCCCCCCGACCCAAGTTGCCAAAATTCTGGGAAAGGGACCGATTCGATTGATGCATACATCAGTCGTTTCGAAACGTTTGCGACCAGCAGGTTGGCCCCAGAAGAGTGGGCAGTCATTTTGTCGGCGTTACTGACGGTAAGGCGTTCCCAGATTTTCACTGCGTTACCAGCAGAACAACAGTCTGATTTTGGGGGGCTGTGAAGGAGTCTTTAATGAGGGATTTGACCTCACAGAGGAAGGATTCAGGAAGAAATTTCGTTCAGCTAGATACAACAGGTGAAACGAAACACTCAGTTTGGTGCACGTCTAGATCACTATTTTGAAAAAAGGGTTTTAGAGTTGAGTGGTACGAAGAAGGAGTTCGCTGAATTGAAAGAGCTAGTTATGAAAGAACAGATTTTGTCGGGTTTGCGGCCCTGAGTTAACCATACATTTGAAAGAAAGACAGCCAGAGACAGCAGGGGAGTTGTTGAAGTTCGCAGGGGTGTATAGAGAGGCACTTTTTGGCACGAAGGGGCAGGAGAAACAGGTGCTAGGCACAGGTGAGAAGAGTGCAAGGAGACCAGGGGAGTTTTCTGCAAAGTCTGCAAACCCAGTGGTGGGGCAGAAGGAAGGGCAAAGGAAATTAGGTGTTTAAATTTGTCACAAGAAGGGACATGGGCGAGGGACTGTCGCATGAGGTTCCAGAAGGCAGCAGCCTTGCAAGGGGTGGATAAGGGTCGTCAAGGGAAACGACCTGCATGGAATCAAAAGGGATCAGTCTGAAGGGGGTGGAGTGCAGCCTGTGGCTAGCACGGACAGCAGTCAGTGTCAGGGATGGAGGGCACTAGGCTGAGTGGTCGTTACCAGTGAAGAAGGGTGGATTGGCCAGCAGAGGGTGAAAGTGTTACAGACACTGGTTTTCATGCGGGTAGAAACGAACAACGCTGGTCGATAAAGGGGATTTGACAGGGCAAATCCAACCTGTACTCTAATCGAGGGGCACTGTGAGGGAGTTTCCAGTTGCTAAGAAGAAGTACGTACCCCTTACTTCTCAGGCGAGTTTGTCTGCGTTGGTGATGGAGAAACCCCTTCACGATCTGATCATTGGAAATATTCCGGTGAAAGGGGAACCAGGGATCCTGAGTTGTTGACTGCTACAGGGCACAGTTCAAACACGGACAAGAAGGAGGAAAAGGTTGTTAAACCGTTAGTTGTTCCAGGAAGGAAGTCGGGCATAGACGTGTCGCCTGATGAGTTTAGGGCGCGCAGGACAAGACCCTTCGCTCGTGAAGTCTTGGGATTTGGCAAGAGGTGGAGAGAAACAGGAGGTTAGGGGAGGTGAGACAGAATTTCTTGTGAAAGGCGGGCTGTTGTACCGGGGTTTTTCACCAAGGGGAAGACAGGTAAGGTGACCACTCAGTTAGAGGTACCAGCATGTTATCGTGACACTGTCATTTTAGTGGGTCACGAGCCCGCTCATGCGAGTCATCTCGGCACCGGTAAAACGGCTGACCGAGTCTTTGATGATTTTCATGGCCAGGGGCAATGGCAGACATAAAGCGGTTCTGCATGTCATGTGATGGGTGTCAAAGGTCAGCCACAAGAGGGTGAAGAGGAAGGCGCCCCTTAAACATCCCCCTTTAATTGACCCACCGTTCAGGAGTGGCTATTGATCTGATCGCCCAATCTCGCCCTGTTCCAAAGGTGGGCACCAGGTATGAGACCCCGTAAGGTTGCAAGGAAAGTTTGCAGGAGGCTAGGGTCGTTCAGAAAAAGCAATATGACAGGAAGGGGAGGAAGCTCCCTCAAGGCGGGAGATCAAGTCCTGGTACTGCTTCCCACGGGTCACAACAAGCTGCTGAGGCATTGGAAGGGGGCCATTCACCATCACTGAAAAGGTAGATCGGGATACCGAATTGATGTGAATGGGAAACTAAAACTTCCATGCAAATTTCCTCCCAAATATATTCAGCGTGAGACTCAGCACAAAGGGCGCAGCAGCAATCATTCATGAGGTAAAGGAGACCCAGCAGAAGAAGGGGAGATTTTTTTGCCCAAGTTTCCCAGAAGAGTCATACAGGGATTGTCACTGTATGAAGGGCTAGACAGTAGGAGTTCCTAGGTTTTGGGTTTTCGGAGGCGACCAAAGCAGCCGGAAAGAGGAAAGGTGGAGAAGATGATGAATTCAGAGAGACCAAAGACCAAAACAGAAGTCAGGAGTCTGGGTAGGTTTTATTGGGGTTTTATAGGGAGTTTGTCCCAAACTTTGCCCGCAATCACGAGTCCTCTCAGTGATTTGGTCAAGGGAGGAAACCGGCAGTGGTTTGAGTGGTCAGACGCTGCAGAGCAAGCACTGCAGACGGTGTTGGAAAGACTAGGTTCCCGCCCTCTTGAAGCAACCAGATATGTCCAAACCATTTTTGTTGCGGACAAAATGCATCAGGTGGTGGGATAGGTGCAGTATTGCTGCAGGAGCATGAAGAGGTCGAGTTTCCTGTGAGATAGCTAGCAGGGAAATTGACAAAGTGTGAAGAAGGGGACGAACAGTAGAGAAGGAGTGTTTAGCTGTTGTGTGGGGCGTGCAGAAATTCCACAAATACTTGTATGGGAAAGAGTTTTGTGATCGAGACGGACATCAACCACTCAAATTCCTGCAGGAGGCGCAGTTGAAAACAGCAGAGTGCTGCGTTTGGGGAATGGCACTGCAGCCCTACAGGTACGAGTGCAGTACAACCCAGGTCGACAGAATTTCGGAGCTGACAATTTAAGTCGTGTAGTTCTAGCAAGCTGCAACTCAGAGGAAGTCAGTCATATCCGGGGTGCATTGTGATAAAATGTGTTGATTCCAGTTATGTGATTGGATATGGGTTCTTCCCAGTTGGCTATGGTTCATATTTTTTTGTGTGAGACTGTTCATATTTTCTTTGTGAGACTTTTTTCATGTGGATGTAGTTATGCTCGGAGCATACAGTCGCTTGTGTAGTGATGCATTATTTGCAATGATGAGGATTTGGAGATTCCTCAGTGAAGTGTCATGGATCGGATCATATTATATTTTGCTTTTCATAATAATTGTGAAGAGAAGATGTGGCAAATCCGCAGGTAGGGGAATTGCATAAGTGCGCACAGAGGTCGTTATAAAATGAGTCGAAATAACGCAAGAGCGCACGTCAATGATAACTCATTGGAGTGGTATTCACTAATGATATATTTTATAACTTATGAACCGTTGTTGTAAAGTATTTTTTTTTAAACTTTGCGCGTGTAGCTGTGTGTCAGCAAATTCGGTTGTTGTCTTTTTTGTACCGTTGTTTTGAGACAATGCGGAGCATAGTCTTTTGCAAGGGGAAATTGTCACGGTCAAAATTCAACTCAACCAAATTCGTGGTCAATCGCCCACCAGCCCAGTTGGACCTAAGCCCTAACTCAAACATTCTAGGCGTCGGGAAAAGACGGGCCCATAGGTCGGGTCCGGCCAATTAAGCTTAGTGGAGAGGTTTCACCGAGACAGTCCCCACCCACCTAGACTGACTAAGCGGCTTTGACCGACGCCTCGATGTCTGCCCAGACGGACCTCAGTACCTGGGCCAGCCTTATCCGCCACTTTGTGAACCAGCGTCATTGTCAGTTTAGACATCGTGACGCCCGCCCAGACTCAGCTGGCCACTTTAGAGTGACCAGTGTCCACACGGCACCAGTCAAGTAGGAAAGGGGGGAAGGTAAGTGTGGTGGGGGGTGAAATCTAGCTAATCAATTAGATGACCAATTGACCACCACAGAGAGTAAGGCGTGTCAGCATGACTGGCATGATTTGAACATCCAATGGAATAGAGGGAGCTAACTTCGGGGTGTCAGGGTAAAAATACTGACCAATGGTACTCGCCCTTGTGGGAGAGATCGGAACACCATAAGAAGAATGCGGGAGTGAGAGAACGGAGAACGAGGGGAAGAACGAACAGAGACAGAGAGAGGAGAGGTTCTAGGTCTGCTTGAGAGAAAAGCAGAGAGATGAGGGAGGAGAGAAGAGAACCAAGTTGAGAGATTAGCATGAGATAGTCTGCAGAGGAAGGACTGAGGAGAGATGTGGAGAGAGAGAGATAGTTGCTAATTTATGAAGAAGAAAAGAAAGAAAAGAAAAAAGAAAAGAAAAGCAACCATGTCCATTTGATAAGAGCAGACTAGAAGAGAGAGAGAGAGAGAGAGTGCAATGCGTTAATGCAGGAAGAAAGAAAGGAGAACAGATCGATGTTGATAGTCACTGTTCTACCCTAACCGGGGGTTCGACCTCATACCTGGCAGCGTCACTTCGCCAAGCAGAACCACAGACCAACGCCAACAGTCTCACCTGACCCGGCGCCATCAGACCAACACCAGTGCCGGCAGTTGTGTCGTGTTGTGAAAGGACAGTGAAAAGAAAAAAAGAAAAGAAAAGACAGTGATTCGTGAATAGTTAAGATCACCTGGCCAGGTAAAGTAAAATCTATTTATACCCGGGTTAGTTAATGATGTTTTAGATAAATGATTTTGTGAAGTTCAAGAAAGAGAGAATGTTTTATTTTGTTTGATTCTATATGCATTGATGTTCTTTCTATGATCATGTATAGTAAAGTATAAGACTTTACTAGTGGTTTGATGTGACGAATGCATGATATATGAATGAGATCGTAAGCAAGCTGTGAGTGTGTTTGGGCTGTGCGCTAGTCCTCCTCCACTGACATTACACCGAGGTTGACAGTGTGTGTGTGTGTGTGTTGGTGTGTGAGAGAGGAGAGAGAGAGAGAGAGAGAGAGAGAGATGAGAGAGAGAGAGAGAGAGAGTGTGTTATGTGCGCGTGCTCCGTGTGTAGTGTGTGTGTGTGTGTGTGTGTGTGTGTGTGTGTGTGTGTGCGTGCGTGCGTGCGTGCGCGCGCGCGCGCGCGTTCGCACTCCCCTCATCTACCGGAACTTGCACTAAGATCGAGGCTGTTCCAGGAAAGTAAAAGCTGAGATCCATACCTGACTACAACCAAGTGCTCATAAAGACCTGAGCGCTGAACTTGCAGACACTCTGGATTTGAAGACGACCAGATCATGCTTGTCATAATCGCACACGGTTCAATTGCCATCGCTTCATCCGAACGAGCTTAGCAGGGTTTTACAGTGCTGCTAGGTGAGCCGACCGGTCTGTCCCACCCAGTCCCATCGAAAAGATGTAGTCTCTCACGGTACTGACGAAAACGCTTGCCAATGGCAGCATTCAGTCAACGGAGTGAAGGGACAGACGAAAACGGCCCATACCAAAGTCTTCACGAAGGCGTGCGTGTTCGAACATTTAGAACACACGGGTGAATTTCGACGACTCTCCATACAAATCGCTAGGAAGTTGACGGAATTCGGCGAATCGGTAGTTCGACACATACAAATAACAAAGAAGTTTCAACGATGCAGTTTCTCGTTCAGCTTGTGTGATTTTTGTTGTTGTTGTTGCTTTGTTTCTTTCGTTCTGTTTGTTTTTTATTTGTTTTACCAAACGACTTCACCTTTGACAGAAATATGAAAACAAAAAAAAATCTTGGCGTTAACCCTCGCAGTGTGTCTTGGGGCGTTTAAATGACCACCAGTCGTGATTTACACTTTGAAATAATCACTTTTTAAGCGGTCTCCACGGAATTTAAGACCTTTCTCGATAAAGCAAAGCTCCGCATCTATGTTGTTTTGTAACAACAACAACAACAACAACACAAAGAAGAGAAGAAATAACCAAAAACAAACAAATTATTACACGTACAACGGCTTCTTCCCTCAGTAACACTATAGGTCCCTGACACCCACGACACACGCAGGGTTTTTGGTCCTTCAGAGAAGGTATGGGTCCCTGGAGACCCACGACGGTCCTTCAAAGAAGGCATGGGTTCCTAGAGACCCATAACACTACAGCAAGGCTTTAGTCCTCAAAGAAGCATGGGTTCCTGAGACCATAACACTACAGCAAGGCTTTAGTCCTTCAAAGAAGTATGGGTCCCTGGAGATCCACGACATAACGGCGAGGCTTTAGTCCTTCAAAGAAGGCATGGGTTCCTAGAGACCCACGACAAACGCGAGGCTTTAATCCTTCAAAGAAGGATGAGTTCCTGGAGATCCACGACATACGGCAAGGCTTTAGTCCCTCAAAGAAGGCATGGGTTCCTAGAGACCCACGACATACAGCAAGGCTTTAGTCCTTCAAAGAAGGTATGGGTCCCTGGAGATCCACGACATACGGCGAGGCTTAGTCCTTCAAAGAAGGCATGGGTTCCTAAGACCCACGACAAACGGCGAGGCTTTAGTCCTTCAAAGAAGGTATGAGTTCCTGGAGATCCACGACAACGCAAGGCTTTAGTCCTTCAAAGAAGGCATGGGTTCCTAGAGACCCACGACATACAGCAAGGCTTTAGTCCTTCAAAGAAGGTATGGGTCCCTGAGATCCACGACATACGCAAGGCTTTAGTCCTTCAAAGAGCATGGTTCCTAGAGACCCACGACATGCAGCAAGGCTTTAGTCCTTCAAAGAAGGGATGGGTTCCTGGAGACCCACGACATAACGCAAGCTTTAGTCCTTCAAAGAAGGCATAGGTCCCGGAGATCCACGACATACGGCAAGGCTTTAGTCCTTCAAAGAAGCATGGGTTCCTAGAGACCCACGACATACAGCAAGGCTTTACTCCTTCAAAGAAGGCATGGGTTCCTAGAGACCCATAACACTACAGCAAGGCTTTAGTCCTTCAAAGAAGGTATGGGTCCCTGGAGATCCACGACATACGGCGAGGCTTTAGTCCTTCAAAGAAGGCATGGGTTCCTGGAGATCCACGACATACGGCGAGGCTTTAGTCCTTCAAAGAAGGCATGGGTTCCTGGAGACCCACAACATACGGCGAGGCTTTAGTACCTTCAAAGAAGGTATGGGTCTTTGGAGACTCACGACATACGGCAAGGCTTTAGTTCTTCAGAGAAGGTGTGAGTTCCCGGAGACCCACGACATACGGCAAGGTTCTGGTCCTTCAAAGAAGGCATGGGTCTCTGGAGACCCACGACATGCGGCAAGGTTCTGGTCCTTCAAAGAAGGCATGGGTCTCTGGAGACCCACGACATACGGCAAGGTTTTGGTCCTTGAAAGAAGGTATGGGTTCCGGGAGACCCACGACATACGGCAAGGTTCTGGTCCTTCAAAGAAGGCATGGGTCTCTGGAGACCCACGACATACGGCAAGGCTTTAGTCCTTCAAAGAAGGCATAGGTCCTGAGAAACCGACGACGTACACGGCAAGGCTTTGTTCCAATACACACACACACACACACACACACACACACACACACACACACACACAAAGCGTGGAGAATTTCCACGACGTATGGCACGCAAAATTCGAGGCAATGAACGGCTAAGGTCAAGGACAAGTGGGTCCAATAGGGAACATTCGGCCATTTCCCTCCTCATGCACCCCGAAAACAGAAACGGCCTCTTGTAGTAGCAGCCGTTGGAATCTTGACTCTCCACATCCGCGCTCGTTTTCGTTCATCTTCCAGACTTGATGACCCGTCAAGTGTCTCCTGTGATTGGTTGGTTGGCTGCCTTCGCGGAGAGGACCGCTTCTTCTCGTAGGCCAGTCAATGGAACAACTTGACAAGCTGCGCGCTGAGAGGAAGGAGGGAGCGCTCAAATGCCCTTACACCACCAACCGGGAGCACTCACCCAATTTCCCTCTCTCAGGTTCCTCAGTATAAAAAAAAAGGAAAGAAAATTCCCGCGCTTGCTGAGTTCTGAACGAAAAACTCATCAATCATGGACAGCCAGCCAAAGTAAAAGACCAAAACGTTTATCACTGGGGAGCAAGTCAAGGCGACAATTGCGTGACAACCAGCAGACGTAGAAGCAAGCAGAAGAAGAAAAGAAAGAAAGAAAACAAAGCAAAACAACAACAAAAAGAAAACAGGTTACAAGACCGCCGAGCGAATGGAACAAATAAAGACAATACACACCAGCAACCCGTTTCGACTTTTGGATTTTGTCCTTTTTTGTCATTATAGGTCAAACAACCGATCACACAGGGAGTGTTTCAGGCCTGTCACCGCACTGTATTTAGCTAATAGCCCAGCATTCATTAGCTTGTAATACAAGGTCTTTTCAGGGTTGTCACCACATGGTTGTAACAATTCTAGCCCAGCCGACCACACAGGGTCTGTTCAGGGTTGTCACCACATGGCTGTCACCATTCAAACCAAGCTTACCCACACAGGGTCTGTTCAGGGTTGTCACCACATGGCTGTCACCATTCTAGCCCAGCCGACCACACAGGTCTGTTCAGGGTTGTCACCACATGGCTGTCACCATTCTAGCCCAGCCGACCACACAGGGTCTGTTCAGGGTTGTCACCACATGGCTGTCACCATTCTAGCCCAGCCGACCACACGGGGTCTGTTCAGGGTTGTCACCACATGGCTGTCACCATACAGCATTTAGTTTAAAGCACAGCCGATCACACAGGGCCTTTTTCAGGGCCGTCACCTCGTGGTTGACCGTTTGCATTAATGTAGCACAGCCCATCATCACACTGGGCCCTTTTCAAGGCTGTCAAACTCAAGTGAAAAAAGGTAACAATTTAAAAAAAAGGGGTTAAATCCTGGGGAAGAAAAATCACATCAATGCAGCTAAACTACTGACCTCCCTATCGCGGATAAGCCTAGGCCATACTGTCTGCACAAGTCATTCCGTTTATTTCTCGGTTCCAACAAGGAAAAAGAAAGAAACACACACACACACACACACACACACACACACACACACACACACACACACTCTCTCTCTCTCTCTCCCTCTCTCTCTCTCATCTCTCTCTCTCTCTCTCTCTCTCTTCTAATTGTGACAAATTAATGACGGAAAAAAAAAGTTTACATGTAACAAGAAGAGGGAGAAAACCCCTTTTTTTCTTCTTCTTTTTTTGCTTTAATTTAAAAAAAAAGAATGCCCCACGGGCAATTAGATATATACAGAATGGACAGCCACAATTTAATCTTGTCTTTGCGTTCGATGTTCGCCACCTAGTCGGCCAGATAACGAAAGAAAGAAGAAGAAGAAGAAAAAAAAAAAGCGGCTGGCATGTCATAAATAGGATAAGAATTGAAGTGTAAACAGAGTTCCAGCACAAAGACAGAAAATGATCCGTAAACAGTAGACGACAGTTTACTCTAAAAAAAAAAAAAAAAAAAAAATGGAGAGTTACAGAAAAGGGGAATTTACTAGCACAGAACTTTTAAAAGGCGAGTAAGCTTTTGTGTGTGTTCTGAAAGAGCTCCCGACCGGCTCCCTAAGGTGACGCGACCATTACGTATTCCCCCAGGTAAAACAAGAAAAAAAAGGGAAAAAAAAACAGAACAAACAACAACAACAAAAACCAATGAGTTCGTTCCATTCATCTGGCGGTCCATTGGCCAATTTTGTCATTTTCCTCGCTTGGGAGCATGGCATGCATTCAATTCTTATGATTCATCATCCCCTCAAGGCTTTCATCCTGAGCATCAAGAATTCCTTCTGAATCCGGCACGATACACAATCTTTCCTTCAGTGCATATCAGAAGAAAAGTGCGTGGACACCTTTTCAACGATCATTTGTTACTTGCCATCTAATTCAACGAACGCACGCAAGATCGCATGCATGCAGGCAGGCAGGCACACACACACACACACACACACACACACACACACACACACACACAGTCTCTCTCTCTCTCTCTCTCTCTCTCTCTCTCTCCTCTCTCTCTCTCTCTCTCTCTCTCTGTGTGTGTGTTATACGCGCGCGCGCGCGCGCGCGCCCCACACACACACAACGCACCAGCACGAACGCTTATTAGTCACTCACGATGTTCAAGCTCACACGGGCGTCGTGACCACGTGATTCACGTTCGGCTGTTGTCGGGAACGTTTTGAACTGATAACATGAAACTCGTGACGCAACCGTCGTTCCAATCAAACGTCAATGGCTTCGCACTTTAACAAGTGAGCTGCTGCAATAGGCCTACAATGAATTTGAGAGAGAGAGAGAGAGAGAGAGAGAGATGTCAGGGTTCCCACTACACCATTTCCCTACTAGTACTAGCAGCTATAATGAGAGAGAGAGAGAGACAGAGAGAGAGAGAGAGAGAGAGAGAGAGAGAGAGAGAGAGAGAGAGAGAGACAGATACAGATGTCAGGGGTTCCCACCACACCATTTCCCTGCTAGCAGCTATACTGAGAGAGAGAGAGAGGAGAGAGAGAGAGAGAGAGAGAGAGAGAGAGACAGAGACAGATGTCAGGGGTTCCCACCACACCATTTCCCTGCTAGCAGCTATACTGAGAGAGAGAGAGAGAAGAGAGAGAGAGAGAGACAGAGAGAGAGACAGAGACAGAGACAGATGTCAGGGGTTCCCACCACACCATTTCCCTGCTAGCAGCTATACTGAAGAGAGAGAGAGAGAGAGAGAGAGAGAGAGAGAGAGAGAGAGAGAGAGAGAGAGAGAGAGAGAGAGGTCAGGGCTCCTACCACACCTTTCGGACTGTCTATTGGAGGGAAATTTTCCCTCCTAAAGAGAGAGAGGCAGACAGACAGAGACAGAGACACAGAGAGAGGGAGAGAGAGAGTGAGCGAGAGAGAGAGAGAGAGAGAGAGAGAGAGAGGTACGGGCTCCTACCACACCCTTTCGGACTGTCTATTAGGGGGGAAAATTTCCCTCCTGAGAGTCCCCGAGAGAGAGAGAGAGAGAGAGAGAGAGAGAGAGAGAGAGAGAGAGAGAGAGAGACAGACAGACAGACAGACAGAGGTGTTAGTCGCTCCCACCACACCCTCTCCTTCCTAACAGTCTCTATTCGCGACCCCCCAAAAAAAATCGTTTACATAAACACAATTGGTACAGTCCCAACAAATCCCTCTCGCACACACAAAAAAAAAAGTAAATAATTAAATTAAATCACCTCGAACATCAAATACGACATACTTGTTCAAAATGCAACGAACAGTACGCAATTCTAACAGAGTCGCGATACCTTCCTCCTCATCCCTCCCGCCTACCTCGTTCTTTGCCCTGCCTACTGTTTCAGTTCAAGATACAAAAGAAAACCCGCCAGTCTTGAACCAAGGTTTAAGTGTCCTGCTACCACGTCTTTCAGCTGTCGTTAGTGCTGCATGTGTGTCAGCGTGGGATTTATAACAGCATTCTGGGAAAGTCCCGCCCGCACACCACCCACCTGCCACCCACATACAGTCCCTCCTTTTTTCAGCTTAAAAAAAAAAAATTATCACTGTATGCAAAGGCGAACAGATGACATAACAGTTATAGGCATGTTACTGTTTTACCCCTATGTAGCTAAAATGACCTCCTTCCGTCTGTCTGTCGCTGTCTGTCTGTCTGTCTGTCTGTCTCTCTCTCTCTCCTCTCTCTGTCGCCATCTCTCTCCTCTCATCTCTCGACAAATAACATAGAGCACGCACTGGTCAAACAAAGAGAACAGAGACGGGGCATTCTTGGGCCACTTCCGCCCCTTCACTCTCAGTTCGGGCGAAAGTAACCCAGAAGCTCCTTTCTCTGTTTCTCTGACAATTTAAGACTTCAATAAACTAAAAAATACGAATATCCACAAACAAAACGTAACTGCGAGGGTTATCCGTTTTCCAATACTAATTTACTAAACTTTTTTAGATTTCAGGATTTTTGTTTAATCCATGTTTTTCCTGATGAAACATTATTCAATATCATCATTTCGCGCAAACATTCTTCAAATGATCTCTGCTTTTCATGGTTAAATAAAACTAACAGTCTATAACTGTTTCTAAAGTCTTTAACACCGAGTTATATTTCTGGCATAAAATCCACACACTTATCCCAAAGCATGTCATTCCGCTGAAAGCTAGTATCGACAAATGTTTCTCTTTTTAAACTATGTCTCTTTCTTTCTGCCGAGCAGTCATCATAATAAATAGTGTTTAGGTTCTTCAAACAGTCTATAAAACTGTTCTAAACCTCACTTCAGTTTATTGCTAGGATTTAACTAAATATATGTCATCATCTGTCCATATAAAACCTCTATTATGAATGCTTTGTTCCATTTAAGTGTTGGGACAGAAACTCACAATATGATTAAAATTTTATAACGGATAAACGTGTTGTAACAGTCGATGATAAATCTTGTTTTTACACAACCAGTCTGCCCACAAATCAATGAGCAATGAGGAGTTTTTGTCATAAAGTTTAACTGCTCCATAGTTTTATAACTTTAGTTTAATCTAATTCAGTTATTATTTTTATCATACTCTCCGTCAAAACTTGTTCATATAATAAAACCCTATGAGGCCTAAATGTGTAAGATTAATCCAATTTAGTCCTGTAAGATTGTTTTCTATTTAATAAACAGTGATTTTGTTGCTTGTTGTTATGATCTAATATCCTCGCCATTGGAAGAAACGACGACAACAACGTTAAGACGTTTAACGTCTAAGTTTTGCCAGCTAATATTAATTCCTTTTAAAGGTTCGTCACTAAAGCCCACAACCCCATCCCCCTCCACATCTTTAAAGACAGAAATTTCAAATATCATTGTGAACGTGTCTCCTAATTTTCGCTTGGAAAAGAACTGTAAATTTTTTAGAAGCTTTTTTTACAACTGTTTCTTTTTTGGAGGATGTACTGTTTTTTTTCCATACGGCGTTATTTCAATTTCTTTTCGACTATTATCGTCCGGTTTTAAGACTTACATGTAAAGGGCCAGAGTTGAATGCTTTTCTGAAACTTTTTTGGCGGTCAAAAAATGTAATGGGCTTATGAATTCAAATTTATTTCCCAAATTTTAAATATGGTCTAAGTGCCATTTGAGGTCAGGTTTTCGAACTATTTTTATTCATACTGGCCAACATTATTTGCTTCTAGATTGCGTAGTTGTTCTAGTTTAGGAAACCTTTTGTTGTCGTCAACCTCTTTGCGTTTATAATCACCATCTTTAGTGTACTAAAACCATACAAAGTGCCTATCTCACCATTCTGTTCAAAGTCCAACGTCTGCAAGGTCTTTAAAAAACTAAAGTTATACACCCACGGGCGCTAATGAACCCCGGGTTTTTTCGGGCCCCACGCATTTTATTTTTGTAGCGTTTTATTTTTTTTCAAAACATGTGCATTATCACATTTCACGTTTTTTCCCGTTTGGGTCTTTGTTTTTTAATTAAAGACCCCGACCCCCCCACAAACTAAATTTTAAACTGTAAATTAGGGAATTGTATAATTCAAAATCGCAAAAATCGTTTTCCCTGAGGGGAAGGGCTCTTAAACGTTTAGGGCCTTCCATCAATAAATTTTACAGGCTCAGCTCATCCAAATAACAAGAGTAATGAATGTAATGCAAGATCGAGCGGATTTTCCCCCTCATAAGTAGTTTTGTTGGCTCAGCAAAAAAACAGAGTGGGGGAAATGCAGTTGTAAAGCCTAACATTTTTGCTGCTCTCTATCAAAAAATAGTGTTCCTTTGTCTTCAAACTTTAAAAGTTAACATTGTTTTTGATTTCTTTTTAATTTGAAGTAATGTTAAAGTTACCATTGCTTCTTTTGGAGCAAAAACCCTAATAACCATCAGTATTTAAAAGGGCCCTTTGGTCCCCCGCCTGTTTAACTTTTAGAACCTTATTATTCTTTTTGGCTTTGTTATATTTAAAACCCAAAAAGACTTTGTAAAATATTCATGGACGCACCGTTCTGGTTCCGCAAATTTTTTATTAATAGCATTTTTAAAAAAAGAAGGGGGGCGGGTTGTTATTGTTACCAAAATTTTTTAAAAAAAATTAAAAATGAGTGATTCAAATATACTGATGCAAAATATTCTGTTGGGCCCCCACTACAATCTTAAAAAAAAAACAATACACCCTCAATTTCTGTGACCCAACGTCGCTTTTCAAAAAAAGGGGATACCCCTTTAAGACTATCTTAACCCCCCCCATTAAAAAGACTACATCGCGAAAGGGGTTTAGTCACCGATGCAGTTTTATCAGAACCATTTTAAAATTTGCTTTTTTTGTGCATCAATGGGGGTGGGGTGTCGTATGCTAATCACTTAAATCATCCCGATCCTTTGGTTAGGCTGTACAGATTTCATTTTTATTACACTTTAGACTATTTTAACTGAACTGCAAGCGCCCTTACCCAATGACAAACCCTTTTTAATCCATTCAGCAACAGAATAGACATGAAAGGGTTTGAAAAACTGTAACGAATTCAATATTTTAAAACCAAGACGGACTTTTAAAAAAAGTTTGGATCTTAAACATGGTCAGGCACCCTTATTTTTGGGGGATGCACAGAAAATTTTTAAATTTGACTGAAACCTCCTTACAAAACTTTCCTTCCCAGCTTTTCACCTTGGGCATAGAGCAAAGCTAAAACGCATGGACAACATTTCTTTTAAAACTTTCC
>JAFLJL010004949.1:23279-30779 GCA_018398815.1 Conus ventricosus
GTGTGTGTGTTGTGTGCGCGGGGCGCGAGGGGTTTGTTCTATATGAATGGCACATATGAGTGAGGAGTGGGTGGGTGGGTGAGTGTGGGGTGTGTGTGTGTGGGGGGGGGGGGGGAGGGGTTGTGTGTGCGTGCGTGCGTGTGTGTGTGTGTGCGTGCGTGTGTGTGTGTGTGTGTGAATGGTGGGGGAGGCATCTGCTTATTGTCGGTTTAATTTTCAGTACATGAATTAAGTAGTTCTTTCCCTCGTCTTTTTTTATTTATCCATTTATTTCCGCCCCCCCCCCCCCCCCCCTCACTCTTCTTTCTCTCCCCTCTCCTCTCTCTCTCTCTCTCTTCTTCTCTCTCTCTCTCTCTCTCTCTCTCTCTTGTGTCTCTTCTTTCTATTTCTTTCTCTGTCTTCCCCCAAAACCCCCCGGCCGTCTCTCTTCCTTTTTTTTTCTCTTGCTACGCAGATCCGCACATAAAAGTTCATAAAAGCTCAAAATACCTTCTAAGTAAGGTGCTGTTGTGAAGGATTCTGTTTCTGTTTTATCATGGTCTCACTTACGAGGTGATTGTGATTGTTCATTACTGGAGGTACGGGGAATGTACATACCCTTTTTCCTTTTTTTTTTCTGTTGTAGTTTTGGGGTTATTTTTTTGTCCCCATCAAAGAAGTATATAGCGGTGATTAGGTATGCCTAGTACATGTATTTAATAAAAATGCAATACAGGTAGAGATTACGTGTTCCCCCGGGCCCGAGCACGCGCAACGGGGACGTACGTTTCTCTAGAGAGGGAGGGGGAGAGAGAGGGAAGCTAATGTAAAATTCAAGGTCTCCTCCTTTGTTCGAGCTCTACTGCCCTTCCCGTTTCAGCGCTCCCGCCCCTGCTCCCCCCCCCCCCCTTGCTCTTAACAGTCTGGAAGGTTCTTCTATGGTGTCCAGCTTATGAAATACGCATCGGCAGAAGATATTGATCCCCTCCCCTCCTCCCAATCCCCCTCTATATTTTTTTTTTCTTTTATATTTCAACTGTAATAAACTATTGTTGAAAAATTTGATAATCACTGAAGTTGACGGAGGATGCCTGCAGACAGAAGTTAATGGGAAGGGGGATTGGGAATCGGATGGAAAGGGCGATGATGACAGTGCTGGTGGATATCATTCCTCCCAATATTTTTAAATGTTTAATGCTGTGTTGTGGTCGTTGATGATGTGATGTTACAGATGATCGATGACTTGATGGAGAAACTGATGGCGACGTTAATTCAATGGAGTGGGTGAATGTTTCGATGGATGGTATGAATCAGATATATTGATTTATGGTATTCATTGATGAAGTAATTGATGTGAAAACGTTGACCGAAGCTGAGAGAGGAGGTGGAATGAATTACGTGATTTCTTGAAGGATTGATGATGTTGACATGTTGGTTTATGTGATACAATTTGATCGTACTCATTGGGGATTAGATATGTAATCTGTAAAGTTGAGGTTAATCGGTGAAATTGATGGCAATACTGGTGAATGATCAAGGGCCTTTTTTGATGCAACAGTGAAGACTCCCGAAAGAAAAACCATTTTGTTAGAAGATAATGTAAACGTTCTCTCTCTCTCTCTCTCTCTCTCTCTCTCTCTCTCTCTCTCTCTCTCTTCTCTTCTCTCTCTCCTCCTCGGCTTGTTCCGCTTTCTTCCTCCGCAGGGAAAACCCCTGATAAAGATATTGAAATCAGAGTTTTGCTTTTGTTCTCTCTCTCTCTCCTCTCTCTCTCTCCCCTTCTCTCCCCTCTCTCTCTCTCTCTCTCTCTCTCTTATATTTGCCCAGTGGAATCTAATACCGTTGAAAAATAATCCCTGATGGTGATGGATGAGTTGATGGATACAAATTTGACAAGAGATGTGACAGAATGTTATTGATGGATAGAATCCGAAAAAAATGTCAATCATGTTGGGGGTTGGCTATGTTGCAATATATGATAAAAGGTGTTTGCAGATTATTGCTGTTCATAATTGATATCCATGGATGATGTTTTTAAACTATGTTTGGTTAGATTGATGTTGCCCATGAATGTGATGATCGCACTGTTTGATTAAAATTTTATTTACGTTTACAATGATTAAAGGCGAGGCAGATGAGCGATACTGCTGAGTAAGCAAATGGATGATATGAATGTGGGACAGGAACTGCCAATGCTGATTAAAGCTGATTTTTGAGTTTGCTTGTTTTGATTCTTCTTGAAAAGTTGTAACTGGTAATCTGTGCTTCGTTAAACTGCTGCTTTGTATTGTTTAGATTTTGAAGAGAAGAAAGAAGTTTTGACGGGCTATGTGCACAAGTTATGCAGGTGGCCATTAAGATGTGTGGTGATGAGTGTTGTTTAGACGTGATTGGTTTTCTTAGGAAGGAAGTTGAAGCTATTGATGTTATTGTTGTTTGATAATCCTTGAAAAGCTTTGGCAACATTATGCTTTTTAACATCACCCTTTACAGGGAGAAAATCCCACCCCCTCCCACGAACCGGTTCTTTCTTTCTTTTTTTTTTTTTTCTTCTTTCTATTCTCTACACTCTTCTCCCCTCCTTCTCGCGTGCCCCCGCGCGCGCCCCCTCCCTCCGCACTCCCCCCCCCCGTCCGCCCAACTGCTCCCCGCCCCCCCCCCCCCCCCCCCCCCCCCCCCGCCCTCAAACCCTTTCTCACTTTCTGATCTTTTATCTGCTTAAATTTACACATGGTGCATACCCCCCCCCCCCCCCATCCCCGTCCCCTCCCCTTTCACCTCCTGCGCGTGACAAAACATGAGTCGCCCCGAGTGTTCTGTCCTTGAAGACAGTTTAATTGTATTCACAGATACACTGAACTTGAGGCCACACATACCGCGCCTGATCGTGATTCCACGCCCCTTCCGCACCCACTGACCCCTCTCCCTTCCTTTTTTGTAAGTGTGTGAGCGAGGGTGCGTGCGTGCGTGGGCGTGTGTGTGTGGTGTGTGTGTGTGCGCGCGCGCGCGGCGGGGCCCCGTGCGTGCTTGTGTGTGTGTGAGTGTATTAATGTTTGGGGTGTATGAAAGCATACGTTTCACCTTTTTGAAAGTCAAGCTTTTTTTAGATTGACGCTGCTTATGTAAATGTTCCATTGCCTTTTTTGGTATTTTTGCGTTTTTTTTCTGGTTTTTGTTCTTGTTGTTGTTGGCCCGTCGTCTTCTTCCTTTTTTTTTTTTTTTTTTTTTTTTTTTCCGACTTCTTCTTCTTCTTCGTCTTCTTCTCTGCGCCTGTCGCTTGCCTGCGTGGTCAAGCAAATTTTGACTCATTTTTGGATTTAGATTGTACTGTTGGTAGTCTTGTAGATTTGATTTTTTCAGTATGCATTCGTGTATGTTTGTGCTTTATGCATATGGTTTCTTTTTTTTTTTTTTCATTATTGTTGCTGTGTCAAAAAGGGTTTTATGCGGCACGACTGAAAACAATGTTACACGTTTATGGCTGAGGGGAAAGAACATAGAAAGTAAGGATATTTAACGAAGAATGGAATCTATGCGATATCGTCTTTGACTGCCAAGGTCTTGGGGGATATCATAAAAGAAAGGATGTGTTTTTAATTCTTAAGACAAAAACAATACTCTATTTATTTTCTACAGGACACTCATTTCACTAGTAAATTAGAACGCCAGATAAGAAGTGAATGGGTTATGAATTTTGTATTTGCCCCCAAAACTCTCGATCAAGAGGTGTAGCAATACTCTTTAATAACAAATTTGAATTCAAATAAAGAAAAACTATTTAAAGATGTTCTGGTAATTACATAATGTAACTATTAATACAATGGGAAAAGATTTAGTATTAGCCCAAAAATCTATGGGCCAAATAATGACGAACCGTATTTCTTTGAAAAAATAAAATCAAAATAGAAGATTTGAATGTCCCCAACATAATAATGGCCGGGGACTGGAACTGGTCCTTAATCCTAGTAAGGATTATCACAATTATAAACATGTTAATAATGCTCGAGCACAGGAAGAAGTTACCCAAATTATGTCCAGATTAGAGTAGTTGATATATGGAGAGAATTGAACCAGACACGAGACGATATACTTGGAGAAGACCCCAAAACCATTTCAACAAAACAGGCTTGATTTTTTTTTATTGTCCGACACTTTAAACACTTTACATAGATGATGCTGATATTTTGTTCGGATATAGAACATCACTCTTTGATATACATAAATATTGTTTTTAAAAAGGAAGAGAAACCTAAAGGGTTCTGGAAATTTTTAAATTTCCCCTTTCTAAGAGACAAGCAATATGTAAATCTGGTTAAAGAAACGATTGAAAAGAATTAAAGGACAATATGCATTATACCTTTCAATAAAAACTCGTCAGTAAAATCCCAAACGATCAAATTTAGTTTACAAATTTTGACCAATTATTTCTAGAAACTCTAATTATGGAAATAAGAGCAGAAACAATAACATTCAGTATTCGCAAAAATAGAAACGAAATGAAAAGGAAAACAAATTGAAAAAGCAATACAAGATTTGGAAAGCAAAAATGACTTACTAGAAAAAAGACCTGGAGATCTTGAAAACAAAAAGGAAAAAGCTGAGTGAGCTAAGGAAAACAAAAAATTTACGGAATAATAATTCGATCCAGAGCTAAATGGGCATCTTACGGGGAAAAAATAAGTAAATTTTCTGTGCATTGGAGGAAAAGGAATTTCGTAAGCAAAAGAAGCTTAAACTTGTCACAGGGCCAAGGAAAAAACTCTGACGAAACGGACGATATGTTAACAGAGACAAAGAACTATTATGAAAACCTATACGCGGAAAAGGAAGTAAGTAATATTGAGATTGAAAAAATGTAGAAAACCTGCCAAAACTAAATCAGGTAGATGCGAACAGTTGGAGGGGTTAATTACTTTAGAAGAAGCTACCAAAGTGCTAAAAAATATGAAAAATGATAAGAGTCCTGGACAGACGGGATGACAGTAAATTTCTTTAAATTCTTTGGAGACAATTAGGAGATTTTGTTGTCCGTTCTCTAAATGAGGGATTTCAGTAATGGAGGAATGTCTGTAACACAAAAAGAAGGAATAATAATTGGTCTCCCGAAAGGAGAGAAACCGCGAGAATACTTGAAGAATGGAGACCTATCTCACTTTTAAATGTAAACCTACAAAATTGCTTCAGCCTGTATTGCAAACAGAATAAAAATTGTGTTACCAAAACTCTTTAAAAGAGGATCAGACGGGATTCGTTCCAGAAGATATATTGGAGATAGGTTTACGAACAATATACGCAATAATTCATTATTTAGAAATGAACAGGTTGCGAGGGTTGTTAATTTCTGTCGATTTCGAGAAAGCTTTCGATTCAGTTAACTGGGCATATATGAATAAAATTCTGGGTGCTTTTGGATTTTGGAAAAGGAATACAACGATGGATATCATCTTTTTACGATAAGATAAGTCTTACGTAATAGTGAAAGGGGAAAATGTCTTCAGGCCTTTCAATTGGAAGAGGTTGCCGTCAAGGGGACCCTATATCTCCATACCTATTTGTTTTGTGTGTTGAAGTACTAGCGACCAAAATAAGGCAAGATCATGATATCAAAGGGATAAAGATAGAAACACAGAATTTAAGATAAATCAATTTGCAGACGACACCACTTTTACGTTAGAAGGCGACAAGAAATCATCGAAAAGTTATTTGCAAACCTTTATGAATTTGACAAATATCTGGACTCAAATTGAACTACGAGAAAACGTTTAATGTTTGGCTAGGTACAGAGAAAAATTCCACGAAAAACATATTTGTCACATTGTAAAATGGAATGGAACCCCCCAAAATTCAAAATTTAGGGATGTGGTTTACGAATAGTCTATCAGATATGACGGAAATTAATATGAAGGATAAATTTTCGGAAGTCCAAAACCTGTTCAAAATAGGACAAAAAGGATTTAACACCCTTAGGTAGAGTAGCTGTGCTAAAATCATAGTGCTATCAAAACTGGTCTACTTATGGATCCTTTTACCGAATCCTCCTGATTCCCAGATTGCTTTATTACAGAACATGTGTTTCAAATTTGTATGGAACAACAAAAATGATAAAATTAAAAGAAAGTATTCAATACTAGTATACAAAAGGGAGGGGTAGGTATACCCGATCTGAAAATATATACAGCTCCTTAAAAATAGCCTGGATAAGGAAAGCGTACATGTACAACCATAAGTGGAAGATAATATTGCATTCTTTTTGTCCCGAAATAAGTAATTTGGACGCCTATGGTCCTAACAGATTTGTTGAAAGCAATATTCGTAACAAATTTTGGGAAAGGAGTTTTTCTATCATATCAAAGGTTCTGCAAACAGGTAGAATTCACGAAAGTACAGATTTAGCCACTGAACCTATTTTCTGTAATGAGGAAATTTAAAGTGGGAGAAAAAAACATTCATTTACAAAAAATGGATGCAGAAAAACATTTTTCTTGTTTAAAAATTACTTGATGATGATTGGTAATTTTGTAAGCCTTTACGAACTGTCAGAGAAAATGGATTTCAGAAACAATTTTCTGCATTATATAAGTTGCGTGCATTCGATCAAAGTTATGGAGAAGAAAAGAAGATTCAAATTAGACAGTAACATTAGTAAAGATTAAACTTTAGCACTTCAAAGAATTTGTAGCGTTACTAAAGGTACTCGTACTTATTATGATATTATGGTGGAAGTCAATGAAGTTTTTAACATTAGTGCCTTTGTTAAGTGGGAACGCGTCTTAATATACCTATTGACTGGTAGAGGTACTGAAAAGGATCAGCAAAATTAAAGAAACAAAAAATTAAAATGGTTTCAATTAAGATATGCCACAGAATTTTAGTAACAAAAGTGTGCTGAAAAGTATGCAAATTATTGATAGTGACAAATGTAAATTTTGTAATACAGAGAAAGATTCCATTATCATTACCTATGGGAATGTGAGTTTACCCGTGTTTTCTGGAAAGACTTTGAAAGAGCTCTGAAAGTTAATTGTTCCCACTGTGAAAAATTATCCTTTAATGTGGAGATTATATTATTTGGTACGGATGAGAAAAAAAACCGATGATATGCTAGACCTAATAATTTTAATGGGAAATATTTCATTTATAAATGTAGAATTAACAAAACAAAGCCTAATCTAAAAAAATGTTTTGAAGGAGCTGAACTATCGATATAAAATGGAAAAATATATGTACTTGATGAAGACGAATCAGGGTACCTGCCAAACAAAATGGTTACCATACATTAAGCTGCTAGAGGATTAATTGTTATGATATGTAATTTAGTATGTGTTTCCTAAGTGTGTGTGTGTGTGTGTGTGTTTTGTGTGTGTGTGTGTGTGTGTGTGTGTGTGTAGACGGGTATGTGTGTGCGGGTGTGCTCTCGTACGCACGCAGACACGGGACATACATATATATTGTTTTAAAGTTCTCCATGACCTTGGAGCCTCCATGAAACAATGGGAAACGAAGTTTATCTGTAATTGTACT
>JAFLJL010004949.1:40779-43279 GCA_018398815.1 Conus ventricosus
CATTGGTGACGTCCATTTTTTTCAGGCTCAGCTGTTTGAAACACAGTTGTAATACTCATACTCCGAGTTGCGTCATGACGTCAACTTTATTTTCTGCAATTCTAATCAGGTAAACTTTAAAGTTGTGTTTGGTATAAACATTTTTCTGTGCGGTGCTTCGTTTCCAAACGGCAAGCCTAGTGTCATCTTAAATTGAACAACCCTCGTACTGTATGTTCCCAAGATAGTTAAATACTAGGCTTGGCATTGCTTCCAAGATAGTTAATACTAGGCTTGGCATTTCAGCCCCAGAGTACTTATTTCGCACAGATTGCCTATAATTCGCTCTCATAGTTGGGTCAGGCGCTAGGCGTCTTATAAAAACTAATTACGTTGTCCCAAGCTAATATTATCATTCATAGGATTGTGCTATTACGTCACTCGTGTCGGTAACCACCAGTTTGGCTGTCGTATAGTAAAATCTTGTTCAAAAAAAAAAAGAGATATAATGGCGAAGAAAAGAACACCCCTACTGAACAACTTGTGAGCATCGCTCGTGATTTAGGCTACTCAGGAGAAGAGTTGCGAGCATTTGTTGAAGCCCAACAAAAGATGGAAAGAGATGAGCGAGCGGAAAGACGCTGTGTCGCAGTAGAAGCGCAAGAAATAGAAAAATTAAGGATTCAGGCTAATGATAATCAGGCTAGGGAGGAAACAGAAAGAATGAAGCAGGAAACAGAAAGAATAAGGGAAGCGCAGGAAACAGAAAAGGGAAAGGTCATACCGAACATGGAAGACCTGTTCGCTCAGATCGCCAACAAGCAAGAGCCAGTATTTCACCGGGATAGATCTGAGAAAGGGGTTACTGGCAAATAGCCTTGAGTGAGGACTCAAAGGAAGTCACAGCATTCTCCACTCCTATGGGGCTATACCAGTGGCGAGTACTTCCTTTTGGTATGGTCAACGCACCTGCAGTCTTCTCTCGGATGATGGGGAAGTTATTGACGGGATTGGAAGGCGTTGTGAATTTCATGGATGACATTCTGATAGCATCCGAGACATGGGAGGAGCATATGAGGCAGCTAGGAGCAGTTTTAGAGAGTTGAGACAAGCCAATCTCACAGCCCGACCAACAAAGTGCCAGATTTTTTTTTCAAGCCTGGAGTTCCTAGGTTTGTTGTTGGGGGCGACACAAAGCAGCCAGAAAAGGGAAAGTGGAGAAGATGATGAAATTTAGAGAGACCAAAGACCAAAACAGAAGTCAGGAGTCTGCTAGGTTTTTTTGGTTTCTATAGGGAGTTTGTTCCAAATTCGCAGCAATCACGAGTCCTCTCAGTGATTTGGTCAAGGCAGGGAAACCGGCAGTGGTCGAATGGGCAGACGCTGCAGAGCAAGCATTGCAGACGGTGCTGGAAAGACTAGGTTCCCGTCCCATCTTGAAGCTACCGGATATGTCTAAACCGTTTTTGTTGCGGACAGATGCATCAGGTGGTGGGATAGGTGCAGTATTGTTGCAGGAGCATGAAGGGTCGAGTTTCCTGTGAGGTATGCTAGCAGAAGTTGACAAAGTGTGAAGAAGGGTACGCAACTGTAGAGAAGGAGTGTTTAGCCGTTGTGTGGGCCGTGCAGAAATTCCACAAATACTTGTATGGGAAAGAGTTCGTGATAGAGACTGATCATCAACCACTCAAATTCCTGCAGGAGGCGCAGCTAAAAAACAGCAGAGTGCTGCGTTGGGCAATGGCATTGCAGCCCTACAGGTAACCGAGTGCAGTACATTCCAGGTCGACAGAATGTCGGAGCTGACTATTAAGCCGTGTAGTCTAGCAAGCTGCAACTCAGAGGAAGTCAGTCATATCCGGGGTGCTTTGTTGATAATATGTGTTGATTACAGTTATGTTGAGTGGATATGGGTTCATTCCCAGTTGGCTATGGTCCATATTTTCTGTGTGAGACTTGTTCATATTTCTTTGTGAGACTTGTTCATGTGAATGTAGCTATGCTTGGAGCATACAGTCGCTTGTGTAGTGATGCATTATTTTGCAATAAGTGAGGATGGAGATTCCTCAGTGAAGTGGTCATGGATCGTGATCATATTATATTGTGCTTTTCATAAGAATTGTGAAGAGAAGATATGGCAAATCCGCAGGTAGGGGAATTGCATAGGTGCGCACAGAGGTCGTTATAAAATTTAGTCGAAATAACGCAAGAGCGCACGTCAATGATAACTCATTGGAGTGGTATTCACTAATGGTATATTTTATAATTGTAAACCGGTTGTTGTAAAGTATTTTTCAAACTTTGCACGTGTAGCTGTGTGTCAGCAAATTCGGTTGTTGTCTTTTTGTACCGTTGTTTTGAGACAATGCGGTAGCATAGTCTTTGCAAGGGGGAAATTGTCACGAACAAAAATAAAACAACCAAAGTCGTGGTCCGTCGCCAGCCCCGGGTTTTTTGGACATAAGCTCTAACTCAAATATTCTGGGCGCCAGGCAACGGCCTCATATGTCGGGTCCAGCCA
>JAFLJL010004950.1:12500-16193 GCA_018398815.1 Conus ventricosus
CCAGGCCGTCCTTGGGTCACCACACAAAGAGAGGATCGCCATCTTGTTCGAACCCATCTGCGGGACAGGCGGCAAACAGCCGCTAACACTGCTCGACAGGTGCCTGGGAATCTCCAGCAACGAATCAGCCTCAACACTATGCGGCGGCATCTTCAGGAGAACGGGCTGGCATGTAGGCGTCCTCACAGAGGTCCGGTACTGACACCAAGACACCGGCAGGACAGGCTGCAGTGGGCACAAGCCTGAATCAACTGGCGCAGGCAGCAGTGGGGACGCATACTGTTCTCAGATGAGAGCCGTTTTTGTATTGACATGGCTGACGGTCGTGTCAGAATATGGCGTCGACCTGGTGAACGCTATGCTGACTCCTGTGTGGTAGAGCGGAACCCCTGGGGAGGCCCGAACGTTATGATATGGGGTGCAATTGGCATTAACCACGCCATAGGACCAGTCATCTTTCAGAACATTGGTCCTGGTCGCGGACAGGGTGTCAATGCACAGCGCTACATCAACCAGGTGCTCAGATCCCATGTCAATCCTTTTTTTGCGCAACACCCAAACTGGACATTCCAACAGGACAATGCAAGACCACACACCGCCAGGGCCACCCAGCAATTTCTTCAGCATAACAACGTCAATGTGCTGCCCTGGCCAGCCCTCAGTCCCGATTTAAACCCAATAGAACATTTTTGGGATGAACTTGGCAGACGGTTGGACCTCCTGCGTCCACGACCAGCAACAGCGGCTCAACTTCACCAGGCCATCGTCCATGTGTGGGCTGGTGTGTCAAGGGACGCATCAACCACCTGGTCCACTCAATGAGCCGCAGGTGTCAAGCAGTTGTCAACGCAAATGGTGGCCACACACGGTATTAGGACTTCAAGCTGGTTTGTCACGTGACCTTGGATTTTCCACACAAAAGACATATTGCTGATGACATTTTCGCACATTACCGGTGTAATGAATCAAATCACGTTGAATTCTCGCTTCCACTCTGTACAATTGTGACCAATAAAATTCACCCCCAACCTTCAGCTTGTTTTTTTTTCGCGTTTTTTTATGGAAGTCAGTATATATAATGCTTTGTTCCATTTTACTACCCTTCACTGACTGCTTTGGGGGTGCTGTTGGATTCTTTTTTGAACCCTTGGTTGTGAGAACACCACAGAATTATGGACTGTGGTGTGTCTGTATTTGACACCAAGAGCACAGACACAATCAGCCGTTTCTCCCTGATGAGTCCGATCCAGCGGACGAAAGGCCTAGGAGCAGGCAATACAAATAAATGTGCCTTTGAGAGGGATTACGATGGTTCCCTCAGGCAGCTAGTGAAGGGCTTCTCATAGTTATAATATATTCCCCCCTATTTTCTTCATCTTCAATTACTTAAAAAAAAAAATAAACAAGTGGGGTAACGTTTGCTCCCATAAGAAAACCTAACACAGAGTAACTTTTATTCAAGACTGGCACAGCCTTTTAAACTTGAATAAAGTCAAACAAATACATAGACGAACAATCTAATAGTGGGGGAAAAAAACAAGCGCAGGCCAACAACTGAACTGTCTTCATAGTAATGACTTGGCAAAGATTTGGACTTAAGGAGGGGGGGGGGGGGGGGGAGTTTGAAGATGGAGAAACTGGGAAGATGAAATTAAGAAAATATATTACAGATATGAAAACTCTTCACTAGCTGCATAAGGGAACCATCGCAATCCTTTTTGAAGGCAGATATATTTGTATTGCCTGCTCCGAGGCCTTTCGTCCGCTGGGTCGGAACTCATCAGGGAGGACACGGCTGGTTTTGTGTTGCGCTCCGGGGTCAATAGAGGACACACCACAGTTCAATAATACCGTGGTGTTCCCTCACCTCAAAGGGTGCAAAAAAGAATCAATAGAACCCCCAAAGCAGCAGTGAAGGGTAGTAAATGAAACAAACGAAAGATGTGGGAAGGAAAAAAGTTGATGAAAAACTAAAGACATTATGCAAATAGTATAAAATGTAAGGGACAATCTTTGAGCCTACGCTTGAGGATCCACCCAAAGATGCAAGGGAGATCAAAAGACAAACACACAATCGGACAGAAACAAATACAAGTAACCTCAATTTAATCAAAACAAAATTGGAAATGAAATGAAATGAGGCAGGGAACAGTAAACAATAAACAAGTGGGGTAACGTTTGCTCCCATAAGAAAACCTAACACAGAGTAATTTTTATTCAAGACTGGCACAGCCTTTTTAAACTTGAATAAAGTCAGACAAATACATAGACGAACAATCTAATAGTGGGGGAAAAGAACAAGCGCAGGCCAACAACTGAACTGTCTTCATAGTAATGACTTGGCAAAGATTTGGACTGAAGGAGGAGATTGGGGGGGGGGGGGGGGGGGGGGGGGGGGGGGGGGGGGGGGGGGGGGGGGGGGGGGGGGGGGGGGGGGGGGAGTTTGAAGATGGAGAAACTGGGAAGATGAAATTAAGAAAATATATTACAAATATGAAAACTCTTCACTAGCTGCATAAGGGAACCATGGCAATCCTTTTTGAAGGCAGATATATTTGTATTGCCTGCTCCGAGGCCTTTCGTCCACTGGGTCGGAACTCATCAGGGAGACATGGCTGGTTGTGTCTGTGCTCTCGGCGTCAAATAGAGACACACCACAGTTCATAAAACCGTGGTGTTCTCACCACCAAGGGTGCAAAAAAAAGAATCCAATAGCACCCCCAAAGCAGCCAGTGAAGGGTAGTAAATGAAACCAAACGAAAGTGTGGGAAGGAAAAAAGTTGCTGAAAAACTAAAGACATTATGCAAATAGTATAAAATGTAAGGGACAATCTTTAAGCCTACGTTTGAGGATCCACCCAAAGATGCAAGGGAGATCAAAAGACAAACACACAATCGGACAGAAACAAATACAAGTAACCTCAATTTAATCAAAACAAAATTGGAAATGAAATGAAATGAGGCAGGGAACAGTAAACAATGAACAAGTGGGGTAACGTTTGCTCCCATAAGAAAACCTAACACAGAGTAATTTTTATTCAAGACTGGCACAGCCTTTTAAACTTGAATAAAGTCAGACAAATACATAGACGAACAATCTAATAGTGGGGGAAAAAAACAAGCGCAGGCCAACAACTGAACTGTCTTCATAGTAATGACTTGGCAAAGATTTGGACTGAAGGAGGAGGTGGGAGGGGGGGGGGGAGTTTGAAGATGGAGAAACTGGGAAGATGAAATTAAGAAAAATATCACAGATATGAAAACTCTTCACTAGCTGCATAAGGGAACCATGGCAATCCTTTTTGAAGGCAGATATATTTGTATTGCCTGCTCCGAGGCCTTTCGTCCGCTGGGTCGGAACTCATCAGGGAGACACGGCTGGTTGTGTCTGCGCTCCCGGCATCAAATAGAGACACACCACAGTCCATAATACCGTGGTGTTCTCACCATCAAGGGTGCAAAAAAGAATCCAATAGCACCCCAAAGCAGCCAGTGAAGGGTAGTAAATGAAACCAACGAAAGTGTGGGAAGGAAAAAAGTTGCTGAAAAACTAAAGACATTATGCAAATAGTATAAATGTAGGGGACAATCTTTGAGCTACGCTTGAGGATCCACCCAAAGATGCAGGAGATCAAAAGACAAACACACAAACGGACAGAAACACAAATACAAGAACCCTTTTTAAAAAAAAAA
>JAFLJL010004951.1:0-15000 GCA_018398815.1 Conus ventricosus
TTTTTCTAATTTCCCCCTCCCCCCCCCACTCGCCGACATCCCCCCCCCCCCCCCCCCCCCTTCTTCACAACAAAAATGACCCAGCCAAAGATGTGACATCATACACATAAGCATGCATCTTTTTTCAGTGTGGATTTTTTTTTCTGTTTTGATAAGTTGGTGGTATTTGAAGGCTTTTAATCTTCGTGTGTATCGTGAATTTATCTGTCTGTTTTTCTCTCTCTCTCTCTCTCACTCTCTCTCTCTCTCTCTCTCTCTCTCTCTCTTCTTTGTTCCTTCCTTCTTTTATTTCTTTCATCTTTCCCCCATCATTTAAATTCTTTCTTTCTTCCATCCTATCTTTCTGTCTTCCTTCCATCCACCCTTTCTTCCTTCCTTCCATCCTTTCTTTCTTTCTTCTTTCTTCCTTTCCATTTCCATCCTTTCTTTCTTCTTCCCTTTCCCTCCTTTTCTTTCTTTCTTTCCATCTCTCTTTCTTTTATTTCTTTCTTCCTTCCTTCCATCTTTTCTTTCTTTCTTTTTCCTTCCTTTCTTTCTTTCTTTCTTCCATCCATCCTTTCGTTCTTTCTTTCCTACCATCCATTATTTCTTTCATCCATCCATTCTTTCTTCCTTCCACCCATCCTTTCTTTCTTTCTTCCTCCATCCTTCTTCTTTCTTCCTTCCATCCTCCTTTCCTTTTTTCTTTTTTCTCCTTCCATCCATCCTTTCTTTTTTTCTTCTCTTTCTTCCTTCCTTTCTTCCATCCTTTCTTTCTTCTTCCTTCGATCCTTTCTTTCTTCCTTCCATCCTTCATTCCTTTCTTTCCTTTCGATCCTTTCTTTTCCATCCATCCTTTCTTTCTTTCTTTCTTCCTTCCATCCATCCTTTCTTTCTTCTTCCTCCTTCCATCCTTTCTTTCTTTCGTCTTCCTTCCTTCCATCCTTTCTTTCTTTCTTCCAACCAGTAGAAAGAAACTCGTGGAGAGCGTGGCAGCAGAGAGTCCTCAGAAGAGAAGCCCCCTTCAAGCAAGTGTTTCGGCCCTTATCTCCTGACACTCTAGGGGGTTGGGCCACACCCGTTCATGACTCCGGGTGTCCCTCTGCTGCCCCTTTTTTGTTTCCCCATCTTGGGACGAACCATGGCTGGGATTCGAACCCATGACCCTCTGGTAATGCTCATTTTCTACTTAATGACTCGCGCTTTAACCACTGAGCCACAGGGACACCTATATTTGTCGGGAAATTAAGCCTTATGAAGTTCACTTTTGTTCCTCCTTGACCAGATCCAGCTTGAACACCTCTCTGCCGCTTCTGCCATTGCTTTCAGGGCTCTGGTTTTTTCCTTCCCTGCAACTGAGAGCTGTTTCATGAGGCTGTATGCAGACGTTCCTACAAATCTCCTAGCTCCAATTTCTGCAGTGAGGACTTTGACCAGATAGCCTTCTCTCCTCAGGCTGTTTGCCAGATCACATACTTTTCAGTCTTGTAGATTTGAGCTGCCTCCATTCTGTTTTCATATGGCACCGTGAGCTCGATCATGATCAGCTGCTTGGTTGACTTAGAGTGGACTACTATGTCTGGTCTCATGCCACTCTTGCTGTGATCTCTGGGTGACTCGTCCATTCTGGGAGGTCTGCAGTGCACTCCTAGTACATCTTGCACGTCTCCAGCAGACTCTGCTATGCATGTTTCGAGTGGCACTGGTGTTCTTGGCCTGATTTGCTGCCTCCTGCCTGTGAAGAATGATGCGGGTGCTTTTGGAGTCCTGAGTTTCGCCTTTTGTGGTGTTGGTATAGGCCCAGGACTACTTGTACAAGATCTTTGAGCACTTGGTTTGCCTCCTTGTGTACCTCCTTGAGCAGGGCTAATTTACATGAGCTTAGAACATGGATCACTGTTTTGTTTTTCATGGCAGAGGGGGGCATGCAGGAATGTCTGTTTTCCCCCACTTCACCTGGTTTGCATTTGAGGGGCAGTAAGGTCATATGCTGATATGTGAATGAAGCTGATCCTGAGAGGGGCCTTGTGCCCCCAAATGTCATTCCAAGTTAGACTTCTTTGGAGTGCATTTCTCCCACGTTGTCCATTGGCCTTGCTGGCTCTGCTGGATGCTTTTGGCAGTATTTTTTGGTCTTCTTCTTTTCTAATTCCTGATTCATCATGTCTATTTTGGACCTTTTAATTTTGGCCTTTGACCACCATTTAGTTTTGGTTCACCCCACGTCATTGTCTGTTGGTCTGTGTGTGTCCTGTTATTTCTCTGATCTTGAGACTTTCTTTGCAGAATCATCGCCTCTTGAAATGTCCATTTTCTGCCTGTTTCAGCGGGGGCTCTTGATTTGCTTTACACACCTTGTCTCTGAGTCATCCAACATGCTTTGAAATGAAGTTGATCTTCCCTGATTTGTATTCCTCCAGGATGATTTCAGTTGGTGAGTTTCAGCTTTGCTTGGCGACAGTACAGCGCGATGTCGTCAGACAGGGTGGGACACCAGCCATTTCCTTGTGAAATTGTTGAATTGGGCTTCCATTGCCTCACTGTTCTGCGTTGCAGATGTTGTATTTCATCGAGGGCCATAGGGCTTTGGTATAAGCATAAAACGCAGGACACCAAGCCTTGTATTGCCAGGGAGCCACACGGGTCAATGGTCTTCTTCCGCCATCTGCTTGGTTTCTTTTGCTCTTGTGTGTTCTTTACAGGCGTTATATCCATCTTCCATGGATCTTGACTGGTTTTCTGTGACTGTTGAATGGCGGTGATTGGCAACACTGAAGACCACAGATTCGGCAACATTTTCTTCTTCCGCAGTGAGAGCGCCCCGTGCTTTCTTTGGTTTGGTAATCTTCATTCTGGATGAGGAAACCTAGTCGTCCCAGGCCTCTCCAGCACATGGAGTGTCTGTCTTCTCTGGATGAAATCACTGTAGTGTCTTCCATGAAGGCCTGAGAGGTGGATCTTGTATCCATCGCAAGGTCTGTTTGTCTCGCGTTGTTTGTTGTGCTTTCAAGATGAGTTCCATTGCCAGCACGAACAGTATTGGGGAAAATTGCACCAGCCATTGCCAATGCCTTCAAGTTGATCCAATCTTTCTTTTCTTTCTTTCTTCATTCATCAATTCTTCTTTCTTCTTTCTTTCTTTCTTTTTCCTTCTTTCCAATCAATCTTTTCTTTCATTCTTCTTCCATTCCTTTCCTTCCTCTTTCTTCTTTCTTTTCCATTCTTCCATCCATCCTTTCTTTCTTCCTTCCTTCCTTCGATTCATTCTTCCTTCCTTCCATCCTTTATTTCAAGTTTATCCCTTCCTTCCATCCTTTCTTTCAGAACGACTTCTTTTTCTTTCTTCTTCCCTATTATCATCTTTCTCCACTCACTCTCCTCACTCTCTCTCTTCTCTCTCTCTCTCTCTCTCTCTCTCTCTCTCTCTCTCTCTCATTTTCTGTCGTTCTTTGTTTTCTTCTTTTGTTTCTTTCATCTTTCCCTCATCATTTTATTCTTTCTTCTTCCATCTTTCTTCTGTTCTTCCTTCCATCACCTTTCTTCTTTATTTCATCCTTCTTCCTTCCATCCTGTCTTTCTTTCTTCTTCCTTCCTTCCATCCTTTCTTATCTTTCTTTTTCCTTTCCTCCATCCTTGCTTTCTTTCTTTCTTCCATCCATCCTTTTCTTTCTTTCTTCCCCCAAAAAAATCCTTTCTTTCGTTCTTTCTTTCTTTCTTCCATCCATCCTTTCTTTCTTTTTCTTCCTTCCTTTCCATCCTTTCTTTCTTCTCTTCCTTCTTCCATCCTTTCTTTCTTCTCATCTTCCTTTTCATTATCCTTTCTTTCTTTCTTATTCTTACTTCATCTTTTCATTCTTTCTCTTCTTTTCTATCCTTTTTCTTTCTTTCTTCTTCCATCCTCTCTCTCTTTCTTTCTTTCTTTCTTACTTCTTCTCTTTTCTTTCTTTCTTTTTCTTCCTTCCATCTTTCTTTCTTTCTTTCTTTCTTTCTTTCTTTCTTTCTTTCTTCCATACATCCTTTCGTTCTTTCTTCTACCATCCATTATTTCTTTCATCCATCCGTTCTTTCTTCCCAGACTAGCAAGGGTTTCCAAGGACCCCACTAGGCCACTAGGTTCTGGTTAGATTCAGGCTTGTCCAACCTTGCTTTTAGGGTTTCTCGTTACATCCATCCTTTCTTTATTGTTTTCTTCCTTCTTCCATCTTTCTTTATTTCTACTTCCATCCATCCTTTCATATCCTTCCATCCATCCTTCTTTCTTTCTTCCATCCCATCCTTTCGTTCTTTCTTTCTTCCTTCATCCATCCTTTCTTCTTCTTCCTTCAATCCATCCATTCTTTCTTCCTTCCATCCATCCTTTCTTTCTTTCTTTCTTTCTTCTTCCTTCGTTCCATCGTTTTTTTCTTTCTTTCTTTTTCCATCCATATTTCTTCTTTCTTCTTCATATTCTTCCATCTTCTTTCTTTCTTCTTTCTTTCTTCCATCAAACCATATTTAATTCTTTCTTCCTTTTCCATCCTTTCTTTCTTCCATCCATTCCTTTCTTTCTTTATTTCTTTCTTCATTTCCATCCATCCTTTTTTTTTTCTTCTTCTTCCTTCTTCCATCCTTTCTTTCTTTCGTCTTCTTCCTTCCATCGTTTCTTTCTTTCTTTCTTCTTTCTTTCTTCAACCTTCTTTCTTCCATTCATCATTTCTTTCTTTCTTTCTTTCTTTCTTCTTCCTTCCTTCCATCATCCTTTCTTTCATTCTTCTTCCTTCTTCCATCCTTTTTTCTTTCTTTCTTTCTTTTCTTCCATCTTCCTTTCTTTCTTTCTTTCTTCCTTCCATCGTTTTCTTTCTTTTCTTTCTTTTTTAAAACCGTTTTTTTAATTTGCATTCAAACATGTATATTTACAGGAAGACAATATGTACATAAAGAGAAATAAAGAAAAGAAAGAAATCACCAAAACAATGTGAATCACAATTCATGGCAAACATTATATAATCGACAGAGAGAGAGAGAGAGAGACAGAGAGAGAAGAGAGTGAGAGAGAGGTGAGAAGAGAGAGAGAAGGAGAGGAGAGAGAGCGGCGGGATGTGTCAAGAAAAATCTTGCTCGACAGGGATGTTTTCACATCATTTGTTTGGCAAAATTATTGAAAATCAGGGCCTTTATAATGCACAAAAAAGTGTTCATTTACACACTTCATCTTACACTTTAAATCTATTAGTGCAACTTGTTTTTGAAAAGAAAAGAAAGAGAAAAGTGTTAAATCTTAAACAGTATTTCCATCATATGGTCTGTATGCCAGCCATCTGGTCAAAATCTGTATGGTTAATTTCAATATGCAATGGTTCCTCATTTTGTTCTAAATTTTTATTTGTTTTTGAAGACTTGTATTGTGGAAGGTGTGTTATCTTTATACATCAGTATATGTAATTCTTCGCAAATAGTGTTATAAAGTAAAAGACGGTGTCACCCTACAATGTTTTGTCATAACAAATATTACGAGTACTTCGGTCAAAAGAGAATTTTCTGCATTCAAATTTTTACTTTCATTAAGCAATGAGAGCATTCCAAAAATCTGGTACATGGTGACATTCCAAAACATATGTCAATGCTATCTTTGGATGTGCTGCAAAAAAAACTAACAGTTATTACTTTCAACAATTACAATATCCTTTAAATACAAACTTTTGTGCATAAACACCGTGTAATATTTTCAGTTGAAACACTGCAGCTTACATACGTATCTTTGCGGCGTGCAGAAAAAAACAGGATTTCCAATCATTTGCTTCAACCCAATTTCATGTCCCATTATCACAACATTTTGGCTTAGAATTATTCGCAATGATGATTCATATTACAACTTGGATCTTTATTTATAGCGAAAAGATGTTTAAAGCACAATGATGAGTTTATGTACTTGTTCGTTTTTGATAGTGATACCAGACGTTTTTATATGTCCATTATTAGTCGATTTTAAAGCAGCAAAGTACAAATCAATATTTACATTATATTTTTCTGTAAAAATTGCATGCGGAAAAATTGCTTTGTCATCAAAAAGTGGGCGTGACTGTTGATATCTTTGCTTGCTTAGTTTTTTTCGATAAATGACACTTCTTTCGATTGTGAAATCGCCTTATTATGGCATAATGTGCGGACAAGAAGTTTCAGGGGTGTTTTGGGCGGGAAACACTTGTAATAAAAAACATTATACGCATCAAGAACTTCAGCAAAATTGATTTTTCTTAGTGAATTTGGAAACGATCTGGACCATATTTTTTCATTAGCGACTCTTAAGGAAAGTTAAAAACAGAATATTTCGCAATCTATGAGTGACATCTCTGCTTTAGTATACAGGCCAGCTTCAGAGATAATCACAAAAGTTTTTAGTTAAGGAAGACCATGCCGCCATCTTTTATACTTTTAATGTGCAGTTTTTCGGTTAATCTTATTGGTTTCTTATTCCAAACAAATTTATAACTAGGCTGTTGAATGTTTGAAAAAATGTCTGGTGGGGTTGGTAATAGTAATCCAGAGGTGTGTCACTTGAGAGGAAAGGAGATTTTAATATTGCTACCCTACCGTGGGGTGTTAAACTGTCGGTTTTACCCATATTTTGAATAAGGTTGAAATCTGCTGTCTTTACGAGTAATTTATATCTAAAACTTCATTCGGTCATTCAGTGGAACACTTTCCTAAAACTCGGAATTTAGATTGGATTCCATTCCCATACCTAAGTGTTCCATATAAGGTTTTCAGAATTTTCTCACTTCCAGCCCAAACGACATTAGTTTTTTTCATTCATATGATGGCTGACACAGAACCGAACATATCAAGAAATCTTATACAGTTTTCAAAGAAATCCTATCTCTGCAAGTTAAGAATTCTGTATCATAGCGTAGTGAGAAATCTTGTGTTCACATTGTTGACTGAGATCCCTGCTTATTGGAATTCTGTCTGACCAGAATAGCCAATATTTCTACGCATAACACAAATATATAAGGTGATAGAGGGTCTCTTGTCTGCAGCTTCTTTTAATTTAACCAATCCGAACCTGGACCATTTACCTATTACACTTGATTTAATATTTTTATAAAACGTAACCTATCCATCTCATATATCTTTTGAAAAACCAATGCTTTCCAGTACTTTAAACATAAAGTTCCAGTTTATCGAATCGAAAGCTTCAAAAATCTATATTCAGAAGCAATCGGGTAGTTTTTGTTTGTCAAGTTATGCTAGCATATCATATCTTAATCTTAAATTCTCTCCAATTTATCTATTTCTGATTACACCCTGTTTGATCTTACATCAATTATATTGGTAGAACTGCTTTAACCGATTTTGGTATCAGGCTTGTCCTATTTTATAAATCAATTTAAAAGTGAGATAGGTCTCCAGTTTTTTATGTATTGCCTTGGTTTATCACCTTTGCGGATAGAAGTTATAATTCCTTATCTTGTACACTTGGATTAGCTCTCCTTTTCTGAAACTCGCATTAAGTGCTCTTACAACTATCTCACCTAATTTCTTCAAATTACTTTAAGAATTCTGCACTAAAGCCGTTATGTGGCCTGGACTATTTTTATTTTTCATTTTACTCAGAACATAGTAGCTTCTTTAACGTTATGTCTCCCTCTAATCTTTCTGCGTCTGTTTCGTTAATACAAGGGGTTTCATTCACTAAGTTTCTAATTCACAGTCATCTACATAAGATTCAGCATATAATGTTCGTAAAATCTCTGCACTTCTTGGATGTTATCTTTCTGGTATTATCAAAATTTTTCTTGCTGGTCTATGAGTCCTAGCATGTTTTACTAACATAGTCGTCGCTTTCTAAATTGCAAAATATTTACTAACTTTTACCCATCAGCTACCAATCTTGCCCTGGACCTTTAATAATACCCCGTCCATTCGTTTTTCACAACTATGTCTTATTGTTCTTTCGTATTTCCATTATTATATGTCTTCTCCGTTTTCTTTTCAACTTTCTCCAGTTTTCGCATATCTCTTCTAGCTGACTATCTTCATCTGCCATTTTCTTTTTCTTCATTTGTAGCTTATGCAATTGTTTTTGATCTAAGTTTCATCAGCAGAAAATCGAGGAAGACATCATCTGAGGACAGAAAGTGTGTTTTTTCATCCAGTGTTCTTTCAACCGCATTTACTGTATATTCTTCTTTGACTTTTTTAATCTCCATATTTATTTCATGCATTTATCTCTTTATCTTGTAAAAGGGTTAATTCAATTTCCAGAAGGTATGATGCTTGTCAGTTTCTTTACATTTTAGGCTTAGTGAAAATTGCAGCAGAATGATCGGGTTCTATACACCACATTCAAATATCTGCGTCATTTACAATAAACAACTGAAACTGAAATGAGAAAAAAATCTAACCGGGCCTGGTGAAAAGGGTTGGAGGGGTGGGGGGGGGGGGGATTGATTCACTTTTTTTTTTCAATCACAGATGTTCCCCGTCAAACTTGAAGAATGGAACTGAAACTTCATAACAAGAAGCACAAAAGAGAGAGAGAGATGAGAGAGGAGTGAGATGGTGGAGAGAGAGAGCTGGGAGAGAGAGAGAGTGTGAGAGGAGAGGAAGAGATGGAGAGAGAGAGAGAGAAGTATTCTGTTTTGATGGAGTGGACAGATATCATTTACTGTACTGTTAGGGACTGTTTTGTTTAACAAATTAAGATCACAACTTTAAAACCGAGAAAGCACAATCACGGCCAAATGGGACCAGACCAAATTTGCCACAAAACAAAAACAAACAAACAAACCACAACACAACAACATCAAACAAAATCCCCACACACATACCAAACATTTAAGAAACTTAAGACATATCAGTCAACTTGCAATTAAAAAAAACACAAAAAAAACCACCAGTATGAATCCAGTGTGTGTGCGCGCGTCGCGCGCTGCGCGAGTCTGCGAGCGTGTGTGAAGCCGCTTCAGTTTGTGAGAATGCTACACATGCAGTATTGAATAGATGAATAAAGCAACATGTGACAGTAATCTCGCATGTCCATCCATTTTCAGTCGTTTACGTTTACATATAATGCACATCATAATATGTATTATTGTAAGGGAGACAAACATTTATTCCGATTACACACACACTCACACAACACACACACACACACAACACACACACACAACATTATATTATATATATATATATATATATATTATATATATATATATATATAATATATATAGTATATATATATATACACATACATTACACACACACACATAACTGCGCATATTTCAAAAAGGAAAATCCTGACTGCTACGACTTGATGGCACGTGTATTTCCAGAACTTACCAGTCTTGTTTCTTTTGTTAATTCCTTGATGATTAGTCCATTGGGCTCTTTTTTGTTAAACAAGTGTTCCTACGATATGGCAGCTTAACATTTTGGTTTACACGATATCTCTTACTCCTTTATGCTTTTAATACTTGCTTTGGGGCTAATGTTAATTGTAAAGTATTCTAGTATGAATCATTTATATAGTAACGGCTGTAAACAAATCTCTTATCGGTCATCAACACTCACACAGACGCCACACACACACACACACTCAACACCACCACACCCACCACACTCCCACACTCACTCACTCACTCACTCACTCACCACACACCACACACACACACACACTCACACACACACTAACACACACTCCTCACACAAACGACACACACTACAACACACACACACATCGCTATTTCCCTAAACTCTGTCTTAAAAATCCACCCTTTATCTGTGAATAGACGTTAAATTGGAGAACGAAGAACACAACATATTCATTGATATATATATATATTAGATATATTTTATATATATTATATTATATATATACAGACATGCATTACATAAAACATATACATTACTTCACACACTAACACACAACTCACACCCACACACACACACACAACACACAGCAGACAAGAAAAATTCATGCCATAAATTATATCCATAATAGAAAAGAAGAGAGAAGAGAGGGGGGGCGGGCGAGGGAGAGAGAGAGAGAGAGATGAGTGGAGGTGAGAGAGAGAGGGAAGAGAGGATGAGAGAGAGAGAGAGAGAGAATAATTCTTTGGGCATGTGGACAAATATCAAGGGCTAATCGCTAGACAATTTATGTAAAAGCAATCTGCTACCATACTTGGTATCAGAAGAAATTACACAATATTAGGCAATTCGACATGGACTAAAACTAAATCATTCACAAAATCAGTACAAAAATACACTTGAAGAAAACATGCTAAGAATGAATACAAAAAAAAATACACAAAAAAACCAAAATGATTCAATGAAAAGCTATAGCTTGAAATATCAATGCTAAAACTCTTTAACCTGACAAAGCTCACACAACAACTGAGAAAGAAGCTGTTTACTGATGCACCGTGTCAATGTTGGGGAAATAGGAGAACTGGAGGTAGGTGAGGATGAGGATTGTTTAGTGGCGGGTCGGCGGGTACATAAAAGAGGCGTGATAGATGGAGAAGGGGGTGGGCGTATGAGGGGAATGGGGAAAACTTTGCTCAGCTTTCAATTTGATAAATCACAAGTATAGGTGTAAGAAGAGAGAGAGAAAGAGAGAGAGGGGGGGAGGGAGGTGAGAGAGAGTGAGGTGAGAGTGAGAGAGGAGAGAGAGTGAGAGGAGTAAGAGAGGAGAGAGAGAGAAGATGACGAGAGAGTGTGAGACGAAGGAGCGGAGACAGGGAGAGAAGGGAGAGATTGCAGGGGAAAGGAGAAAAAACAAAACAACATCAACAACTCCTCTTTCCTGTCACATGCAAAACTTTATTGATTCATTTGATACGAATTTCACTCACACCTGCGAGTGCATGTGCACGGCAGCGTGCGCGCGCGCACACAAACACGCGCACATGTGTATATGTTGTGTGTTCCTATTTTATCACTCCAGGTTCATATGTTGTTCTTTTAAACACATTCGTCACACCACAACACCCAAGCGAATCCCACAAGCCGTCCAGAACATCCAAAACATTAGAGAAAAGCAGAAATACAGCAAAAAAGGTGCCCTGCTCATTGGGGAAGGGCTTTTCTCAATGATATTTTAACACAACGTCCATTTCCATGGAGAGTTACCAAGAGAGGATAGAGAGGAGGGACAGACAGGAGACAAGAGTGCAACCTGAAAAGGGTAAAATAGGTTAATAATTTTACTATCTGTCAGTTGTTTTCAGATAATCGTTTAGGACTGTTGTGCATGATAGTCCTAACAAATATTCATAGTGGAAAAGGAACAAACCAATGACATAGTTTCCAATATGGGGAAATGCAACAGATGCCTTAAAATCAGAAACCTACTTAGAAAAATACAACAACAACAAAACAAAAAATCAAAACCCCCCCCAACAAAAACCAAAAAACAACCTTTGTTTGGACACTTCTTGAGAAACTCTTAAAGAAAACCACCACAAAATTGATTCATAGTCAGTGTAGTGTGTGTGGCGTGCGTGCGACGCGCGCCGCGGCGCGCGTGAGTGTGTGAGTGTGTGTGTGTGTGGGTGTGTGTGTGGTGAGAGAGAGAGAGAGAGAAGAGTGAGAGAGAGAGAGTGAGAGAGAGAGAGGAGAGAGGAAGACAGTAAGAGAGAGAGTGTGTGTGCTGTGTGTGGTGGGCACGCGCGCGCGTAATGTTCGTGTATCAAACACATTACTGTCTCTCCCTAACCCCCCCCCAAACTGTAGTATGATTTCCCAGTACCAAATTAAGACAGAGAGAGATGAGGAGAGAGAGAGGAGAGGAGTGAGAGAAGAGGGAGAGGAGGATTGGAGAGAGACGAGAGAGGAGAGAGGAACTGACAGGACAGACTGATAGATAGACAAGCGACAGTACAGTGGAAGAGGGGAAAAAAGAAAAAGAAAACTCTCTTCACTTCACATGCAAACTTTATACATTCTTTTGACCCAATTTCATTTACATCTGTGTGTGCGCGCGCGTGTGTGTTTCCAACTTTATCACAGTCCTGTCTCTTATTTGGGTGGTTGTTCCCAGATATATTCCTTTATACACATACACATCTAGGGAATTCACCAACCGTCTGAAATCAAATATACGTGAAAAAGAGAAAGAAAGAAAAAATGCTCCTCGCTCTAAGCGAGAAGGGGTACTCTGTCCATGATATTTAAACAGGACTACCATTTCCATGAGAGATGACGAGAGAGAGAGAGAGGAGAGAGAGAGAGAGAGAGAGAGAGAGAGAGAGAGAGAGAGTGAGAGTTGAGAAGAGACAGACAGACAGACAGACAGACAGCGAGCAGGTGAAAAAAGGTAAATGGTTCATAATTTAATATCTGTTGATGTAATCTCAAAGGTAATCTTAAAATGTTTTGCATGAAAATAGTCTAAACAACATATTTTACAGCTGGAAATTGACAAAACCAATGACAACGTTTCACAACATGGAATCAAAAGATTACCTTAAAATTAGAAACCTACTTAGAATAACAACAACAACACAAAACTTAGTTCTGGACCTTCTGGAAATCCTTTACAAAATAAATAAAAAATAAAATTAAAAAATAAAAATTGAAAAAAAATAGCCCAACACCACAAGATCTGATCAAGTCAGTGTGCATGTTGTGTGGCGCGCGCGGCCGCGCTCGTGTGTGTGGTAGTACGAGCTCGTTGTTGTTTTGAAAACTTTGGTAGAAGACCTGGCAACTAATCAGATCATGTCAAATGCAGTCACATACATTGTTGGCAAACACCCGTGCACAAAAGTCACCGATGGAATACATCAATAAACGATGAGTTAACAGATTTTTTAAACCAAACACAAGATTAGAGGATTCAAAAGGAATCATTTTTTAGTGTCCAGCCAACTTACAGTGTATTAGACATAAATTGAGACTGGAGGGTTGGATGGAAATTCTTCTAGAGTCACCTTAAGATATACAGTGGTGATTTACCCCACCCCTTCCCCCACAAATGCATTCATCTTTGAACGAAATGACTGACACAATCTACGGCGCACAGGTACCTCATATTACCTACAAACAATACTATATGCTGACAATTGTGTGGAGCTATGTGTGTGCCTGCTTATGTGCACGCGCAACGGTGTGATGTGTGTCTGCGTACGCGTGATGTATTTGTAGACAAGCGCAGATGAGAGAGAGAGAGAGAGAGAGAGAGAGGAGTGTGAGAGATGAGGAGTGAGAGAGAGAGAGAGAGAGGAGAGAGCGGAGGTGAGAGAGAGAGTTGTCTATCTGTCCATCTGTATGCCAGACTCCATGGGTTTTTCAAGGATTCATTTTTGGTTGTATCTGTGATTGAGATCAGTACCTACTGTCAGTTGGCGTAGTTTACACCCTCTTCAGCTTAGCCGATCCCAGGTTTTCGTTGGTTGACCAGGCTGACATTATTGTCAGAATGGGTTGGCGCTGTGCTGCTTAAAAGTTTATAGTTCGCATGGTCAAGGTCCTCGTTGACTGACTATGCCAGTTTGTTTCAGTTTCTTTCTATTGTGTATAATTCAGAACTTTTTTTGCCTGGAGAAAAACCGAAGAAAGAATGGGTCTTGGTTTGCTGTGTGTCCCGTCCACCGTCGTTCCCCTCGTCTCCCTGCACGGTGAGCGATCTCGATGTCTCTCAGAACGCACTGACAACCAACCATTTTCTTGGTGAAAACGTCCTCAAATTTTGATTGAGTCTGTCACTGTTCGTCCAGGCCAGCTGTCATTGTGATGCGTGACCTAAGTTCCACAAAGACGTGCTGTTCATGTCGTTCTGGGCTAACCTTCAGGTCTTGATTCTCCCTCTAGACGTGTTGTCCGTCTTTCAGCTGTTTCACATCCTCCACCAGGCTGTCCTTATCTTGCTGAAGTTCAACAGTTGTACCCAGTAATGTCCACCTACGGGGTCAAGTGTCCGTGATTTTAGATAATCTTTCTTGAGCGTTGATGTCATCCTTATACACAGAAGCTAACTTTTTCTTTATAATTTAAGTTTGTTTTCAGTTCCTCCATGTCTAAACTGCAGTTGGCTCAGCTCTGTTTTCTGTTTTTTTGGTTTCCTGCTTCTTGCTATCAGGAGGAGGATTTGTTGGATAGTCAACTTATCTGAGGACGTAGAGGACGGCTTCGCTTATAACTATCACTTTGGTTGTGAAATATTTGAACAGATGAAACTCATGCTAGTCAAAGATACACAGGCAGTATTAAAATCCGTGTTTATGTCCGTTTGCTTCGCGAAATATTCATCTTGAAACTTTTCAAAAACTAATCACAGTACACCAAATGGCACACTTGAATAGTAAAATACAACCAGGCATACTTGACATTCATCAAATAAAGTATTTTTCCAAAAAAAAAAACATTGCACATATCTCCGTCACAAATCACAGTCTCAGAAGCACATTTCATCAAGGCATGCTGAGACTGGCTACATATTGAGAGCGAGTTACGGGAGAGGCGAGCGACAATACACACGTCCGCTCGAGTCGACGTCCAAGCGTGACTACCTTCGTTTCTTGCTTCCATCCTTCATCCTTTCCTTTCTTTCTTTCTTCTTTCTTCCTTCATCTTTCTTTATTTCCTCTTCTTCCTCTTTCTTTCTTTCTCCCTTCTTCTTTTCCACCTTTCTTTCTTTCTCCCTTCCTTCTCCTTTCTTTCTTTCTTTCTTCAATCTTCTTTAGCATCCTTTCTTTCTCCTTCCTTCCATCCTTTCTTTCTTTCTTTTCGGTCTCCTTCCTTCCATTCTTTCTTTTTTTCTTTCATTCTTTCTTCCTTCTATCCTTTCTTTCCTCCTTCTTCAATCCTTTCTTTCTCTTCCTTCCTTCCATCCTTTCTTTCTTTGTTTCTATTCTTCTTCTATCCTCCTTTTTTCCTTTTTCCTTCCCATCCATCATTTCTTTCTTCATTCCATCTTTTCCTTCTTTCTTTATCCTTTCGTGACCTTTCTTTCTTTCGTTTTTTCATTCTTCCTTCCATCCTTTTTCCTTTATTTAAGTCTTCGTTTCTCAGAAATGACATGGCGGTAAAAAGGGA
>JAFLJL010004951.1:20000-25000 GCA_018398815.1 Conus ventricosus
TGTTTTCTGTGAAGTCAAGTCATAATATCTTCATTGAGGGTTGAAGAATATGCTGACAAGCTTTTTTTACATCCTGCCCTCATAAAAAAAAGGGACACATCTATTGTATAGAACGAGGAACATTACATTTTCAAAAGCATGCGACTTCTACAATAAAAACATGCACATTACTCTTATCATCCCCTTTATGACATAATAATAAACTATAGTTGGAACATCAATTTCAAATGCAGAGAAGAGGGGAGAGAGAGAGAGAGAGGAGAGAGAGAAGAGAGAGAGAGAGAGAGAAAAGAGGGGAGGGAGAGAGAGAGGGGAGAGGACAAGGGACAAGACAAGACAAGACAAAAATTCTTTATTTTCGGGATAATAGATAAGCACTAACGTGCTTTTTTACACCCCTTTCCTCGCCCTGAGTAGGGACTACAACATGCAGTGAAATCATTAATGTAAGAAATCAAAGAAGCAAGAAAAGCGGTCATGTAATCATAGAGGAACCAAATGAAAATAGAAGATAAATGAAAACAAAACAAAAAATAAGAATAACAAAAAACAAAACAACTAAAAAATGATAATAACAAAAAAATAAAACGAAATAAAAAGAGAATAATAATAATGAAGAGGAAGGTGAGAGCGGGGGTAGGGAGTGAGGTGGGCTGGGGAAACATATTTTAAGTGTACTACAACGTACACGATTGGCATGTATGAAAACAGACAGTGAAGGAATTTGACAAGTGCGTACATATTTTGAACACACAAATACACGCACGTTTGCACGCATAGAGAGAGAGAGAGAGAGAGGGGAAAAGAGAGAGAGGGGAGAGAGGAGAGAGAGAGAGAGAGAGAGAGAGGAGAGGGGAGAGAGAGAGAGGCTAGGCACCACATGCATTCATTTTCGCAAGGCATGAAAATAAGTCGAACGTATTAAGCAAAAGTGAGATGACATTGGGGGGGGGGGGGGGGAGGGGGAGAAAAAAAAAAGAGGGGAGAGAGAGAGAGAGGAGAGAAAAGAGCGAGATAGAGAGAGAGAGGATGGAAGGGAGAGGGGGAAACAGCATGAGATGTAATGATTTGAAATGGAACTGTACTAAAACGCACAATAATTAGCCTGTATAAATCAGACAGTAAATGAACATGACAAAATATATACGAAATTCGGAGCATACACACCCCACACATGCACAGAAAAGAGAGAGAGAGACGAGAGAGAGAGAGAGAGACGAGGAGAGGAGAGAGGATAAAGAGAGAAAAGAGAGAGAGAGAGAGAGAGAATGGGGAGAGGCAGAGAGAGAGAGAGAGAGAGAGAGCGGGCAGAGGGAGGAGAGAGAGAGAGGAGAGAGAGAGAGAGAGAGGAGAGGGGGGGAGAGAGAGAGAGAGAAGAGAGAGAGAGAGAGAGAGAGAGAGTGAAAAAAAGGGAAAACATATAATCATTTTCATAAGATTATATCCCTTGCACACACACACACACCCCACACACACACACACACACACACACTCACACAAAACACACACACACACACACACACACACACACACACACACACACACACACACACACACATATATATAATATATTTATATATATATATATATTATATATATATCAGATACTTGATACATGAAAAAAGAGAAGAAAGAAAAAAAAAAGTTACAAAAGACAAATTGGTTAGTACATGAAAAAGGGATGATTTATGCTTTTGAGATTACTTGGTATTACTTATGGTTTTTTTTTATTTTATTTTTATTTATGGTTTTTTTTTAAAATTTTTTTTTTACCGCAGAAGATGGTAAGGTAAGTGTTTTTGAAAGTTGTGGTACAATGGATTTGTTTGATGTATTCTGGAAGGGAGTTCCACAAAGAGGTTCCCGAGTACGTTAGACTTGATTTAAATAGGTCAATTCTGGGGATTGGGATATGGAGTTTGTGGGAGTTCTAGACGAGACTTTTGAAATCGTCTCATTAAAGTTTTGTTGGAGCATTCCCGGTCAAAATCTTGTGCATCATTAGCCCTTTGTTGTATTTGAGTCTCTGGCTGAATGGAAGAATGTGAAGATGTTTATAATCGAGCTTTTCGGGCTAGTTTTCTTCAGAAGGATTAGTTTGAGCGCTCGTTTATGTAGGCTGAACAATGGTTTTAGTGTGTTTGCCTTGCAGAATCCCATATAGTCGATGCATAATTTAACATGAGACTGAATATGAGCATGGGAAAAAAAAGTTTTCGTGAGTGAAGGTTCAAGAAAGTGTTTGATTTTGGTGAGTGATAGACTTTCTGGGAGAGCTTTTTGCATAAGTAACCCTTATGTGGGGATTCCAGCTGAGACTATTGTCAATTATTAGTCCTAATACTTTATGATGAGTGACTTGTTCCACAGTACATTATTGAGGTGTATAGGAGGGAAATCAATGGTGGGGCTTTTGTCTTTTTTGCCTAGTTGTAATGTACATGAGTTTTGGTTTTGAGGGTGAAGTGACATATGATTTAGTTCGGTCCATTTTACAAGTCGTTGGTACTCTCTTGCAATGTTTGAAAGACTGGAAGGATCATTATGGCTGGTGGAATTGTGGTGTCATCTGCAAAGAGGTCGCATGTAGATCTCACATGTAGGGGTAGGTCATTAATGTAGATTGAGATGGGGTAAAAGGGCCTAAAATGGAGCCTTGTGGGAAAGCCATAACTTAAGAGTTGTTATAGAAGAGACAGCCGTCCCCGATTAAGACGCATTGTTGTCGTTTGTGATGTATGATTTTAGAAGGATAGGGCGGATTTTGAAAGACCGTATATCTCCAGTTTTCGGGAAAAAGGAGATTGTGGTCAATGACATCGAATGCTTTTTTAAAATCAACGAATTTAAGACACACAATATCTGTTGTTATTAATATTATTAAGCCCACATCTACAAGATTGATTAATGCAGAATGGCAGGAATGTTTCTGTCTGAAACCAGACTGTCCGGGATGGAGCAAATGTAAATTGTTGAAGGGGATGAAAGGGTGTGTTTATTTAATGCTTTTCTAGAGGTTTGGAAAGGATAGATAAGATTGATATTGGTCTGTAGTTTGAAGGATCAGTACTATCACCAGATTTATGAATGGTTTTAACTTTTGCTTTTTTGAACGCATTAGGAAAATAAACTTTTATCTATGCACAGATTAAAGATATACGTTAACGTGTCAGTTATAACTGGAGCCGAGAGTTTCAGAATTATTGCCATCTATGCCATCCCAGTCCACGTGTTCCCGACTGTTTGAGATGAAGTAGGTACTGATACCCGTGCACGTTATGAGTGGATGTTTTTGTTCAGACGTGATTTTTTTGTCGTGACAAAATTGATGGAGTTCTTTAAGTTTTATTAGCGCTTGAATGATTTAGCAGTAACAACTGTATTGGAATGGTAGAGAAGTGAGTGTTAAGTTGTTCAGCAGAAATACCTTTGATAACAGTTGATTTGAAGAAGAACTGTTGTTGTTAAGCTGGTTTATTGCTTGCAAACCAGTTTTGGATTTTGTTTGGAAGTTAAAAACTGCGATAGTATTTAGTTTTTTCCCTGCGCTTCTGAGAGTTTATTGCGTTCTTAGTGATCTTGATTCTTCTTCATAGCCATGTTCTTTCAAAAGGTCTCTAAGGTAGCACGCCTCCTGTAATTTTTTCGTGTACCACGGGGTTTGGGAATATGCTTTACTCTGATTGTTTTTAACGGAGCATGTCTGTTATAGACTTCTGTAAAAATTTCGATCCAAAAGTCAATCGCTGAATCCGGATCAGCAATATTGTTACTGTATTAAGTTCTGAGTTCATTAAATCAAGCAGAAAGTTTGTTCTTTTTTAAATTTTGAGAAGCAACGATAGGTTATGGTTTTGTGGCCTGGTTTTTGGGATTTTCACTCCAGGTTTAGACCATGTAACACCACTGGTAATGATCACTAGAAAGAAGACGGGTACACAAGTTTCTAGTATGTTATTTTCTTTTGAGATATAGATATGGTCAATGATTGTTTTTGAAGTTGGTGTTACTCTGGTGGGTGTTTTGATAATCTGATGTAAATTCAACACACTTATCGTTATAGAGAGAGGAGAGAGAGAGGGAACGAGGGAGAGAGAGAGAGAGAGAGAAGAGAGAGAGAGAGAGAGAGAAGATTTAATTGTTGATTTAGAGTTTCCATCAAATGCTTTTTAGTGCTTTTTAAATGCTTGTTTCGGGGTTACACAATTTTAAAGGGAACCAAATTATTCCATGCCATCCCTCCAGAGTCCTACAAAAACGTGATTTGTAAAGATTACTTCGGGTTCTTGGAAAAGACAGTTTATGTGTATGTCTATTTCTATAGATGACAAAACTTTCGGTGATTCTCTTCGGCGTTGATCCATTAAAATACATTGTACATGCATAAACATTTGTTGAAGCAGAGTCTGTCTTAAGTGGAAGGGAATTTAAGTAGAGTTCAGTATTCACTCCTTGTAAAGGGGTAACAGAGTTCAAAAGAAAATATTTATTAGTTTCGTTGGCATCACCCCCTAAAGTGGATGCATGATTGATCAGAGAAAGGGTTTATGTGGATGAAAGAATATGTTCTTGGGCTGAAGATTTCGAAAAGTCTTGTTTTTTGCATTTGTTATGATACATTCTTTTGGAAATACATTTCCAAGATCAACAATGTGGAGTTCAAGTAAATCGTTGTCAATGTTAACACCGACGACATTATGCGCGCACGCGTGCGTATTTTGTGTGTGTGTGGGTTGGTGTGTGTGTGTGCGTGCGTGCGTGCGTGCGTGCGTGCGGGGCGTGCGCGCGTTGTGGTGTGTGGTGTGTTGTGTGTGTGTGTGTGTGTGTGTTTTGTGTGTGTGTGTGTGTGTGTTGTGGTGTGTGTGTGTGTGTGTGTGGTGTGTGTGTGTGTGTGTGTGTGTGGTGTGTGTGTGTGTGTGTGTCTGTGGGGGTAGTGACGGGGGTGGATTTTTTTTTATATAGACCCTTTTGCCGTTTCTTGTCACATTTTCTTCTTCTTC
>JAFLJL010004952.1:0-7500 GCA_018398815.1 Conus ventricosus
CACCATCACACACCAATCCCCTAGCAACCCCCCCCCCCCCCTACGCAACCCCCCCCCTCCTTTTCCTTCCCATAATCCCCCATGTCATTTCCGACTACCGGCTATTCTCCCCTACATGGACAACAACGGATGAGTCATTTTTCGTTCTTTTTTCGTTTTTCGTTCTTTGTTTGTACTGTCCCAAATGTTAAATGTGATTTATTTTTTCGCCTGAAGAAGACCCAAGTGGTTGAAATGCATCGTGTCTTGTCATGTGCTTTGTTTGTCAATGTCATTGGCGGTAAGAAACAAACTCTACTTCTAAATTTTGCTTCGTTCGCCGCCACCAGTCACTCCATTTTGAAATAATTTAAAACAGATAAGTCGTCTACATAAAGAGCTACAAAGATAATACAGCTGAAATCTTTTGCTTTGAGAGGGAGTTATTACAAAACAGTAAATATTTTACCGTTGAAAGATAGACTCTACTTCAACAAATGTTTATATATGTACAATGTAGTGAATGGAATAAATCCAAACAAAATCAAGCAAAAACTTTGTGATCAATGAAAATAGACACTCACACAAATTTTCCTTTCGCAGACCCAGCTACAATCTCTACATCAAGTTTTTATATTCTAGAGGAACGATACGGAACAATTTGGCATCTTCTTTAAAATAATGTCCTTCGAGAGTAACATTTAAGAAAGCTCTTAAAAGGAATTTGATGGGAAAATTATCAAAGGAATAATGCTTATTCTATTCCAAGTCATCCTGGCCCTCTACGAACACTCCAGCAGCACAGTACTTCTCAATAGGCAGCATTGTCAGTTCTTCCCGACCACAGTCGGAGTCAGGCAAGGGTGCCTACTATCTCCAGTCCTTTTTAACATCTTTCTGGAGAGAATCATGCAAGAGACCCTCGAAGAACATCACACTTCCATCAGCATTGGCGGCAGGCTGGTCTGCAACCCTCGTTTCGCAGACGATATCGGCCTCATAGGGGGCAGCAACACCGAGCTCCAGGATCTTACAGACTTGTCACAAGAGCAAGTGCCTACGGCATGGAGGTCAGCACAGAGAAGTCAAAGGTCATGGTCAGCATCACGACTAACAGCAGTGCCAACATAACCATGAATGGTGAGCCCCTGGAAGAAGTGACCAGCTTCAGGTACTTGGGAGCAACCCTGTCCAAAGATGGCACCTGCACAGCAGAAATCCGAATCAGGATCAACTCCGCATCAGCAGCGATGGCCAGACTGAACAGAGTGTGGAAGAGCAACATCAAATTCAACACAAAATTCCGGCTCTACAAGTCACTAGTCGTCTCTATCCTGTTATATGGTTGCGAGACATGGACACTGATGGCCGAAACAGAAGAAGAATCCAGGCGTTTGAGACCAGGTGCCTGAGGAAACTACTCCTCATCTCCTACAAAGAACACAAGACCAATGATTATGCGCGGAACCTGGTCACTAACCTAGCTGGGCCCCACGAACCACTTCTGGCAACCGTCAAACGACGGGAGATGGCATGGCTTGGCCGCGTCATTCGTCACAACACCCTCTCCACAACCATCCTGCAAGGTACCGTTGAAGGAGGGCGCAGACGAGGACGGCAGAGAAAGAGCTGGTCCGACAATATAAAGGACTGGACCAAAATGACCATGCCAGATCTCCTCACGACAGCTACCACAAAAGAGCCTGGAGAGAAATGGCGGCTGCCTCATCACGTCCTCCCAACGACCCCAGCGGTCAGGGGAATGACTGACTGATTGCCGAATCTCTCTCTCTCTCTCTCTCTCTCTCTCTCTCTCTCTCTCTCTCTCTCTCTCTCTCTCTCTCTCTCTCCCTCTTAAATGATGTGCTATGTAATGTTCATTGCAATAATTATTGAAATTTTGTATATTCGCTTTGATAGAATTATGATCCTTTGAATGTGTTAGTTATTTTAATTTTTTGTAAACATTTTCTTTCATAATGCTTCGATATGTGATTTTGTTTGTTTGTTTGTTCTTCATTATTATGATTATGTTTGCGAGGGCAGGATAAAAAAATCTGTAAAGCTTATTCTTAACCCTCAATAAAGATAATTTTGACTTGACTTGACACACATGCGCGCACAAGCACGCGCATACGCACGCAAACATTCACTCACACACCACACACACACACACACACACACACACACACACACACACACACACACACACACACACACACACCCACACACACACACACACGCAGCACGCACGCACGCACGCACGCACGCACGCACGCACGCACGCACGCACGCACGCACGCACGCACGCACGCACACACACACACACACACACACACACACATTCTCTTTCTCTCTGTCTTGTCTCTGTCTCTCTCTGTCTCTCTGTGACGGACCGTTTTCGGTCCAGTCACAAATTTTCGTGCAACCGTGCTAACCGGAAGGTAGTCGTCCGGAGGCCGGTTGAAAAGTTTACCTGACTGCTGCTCACCTGCGCTCTGTTTAAGCCGGGTGAGCTGAACCGGTTAGGCAGTCTCTGCAGTGATTCCGGCAACGCAACTACCCAGAAGCCGAAGAGGGACTCCCATCTGTTTTTGGTGGCAGTCAGGTATTTATCATTCAATATTTATTTATTAGCAAACAGAAGCCGTTCTCCTGTTTAGGAGTGACTGAAACTTCCTCAGCGCACTGTGAAGGTTTTGTTTAGAAAAGAAAAGTATTGCTGTGTTCTGTTATTCCTATGACTTGATAGCGTAGCAAAACGAAATTATTTCGGAAAACATGAATAGATGAAGTGAGTGTTAAAAGAAGTGGTCTTCAGAAAAAAAAAGATTTGGTTTGTTCTGTGAATTAACTAGTTCATGAACTTCATGACGAAAAAAAAGTTGATTATTCCAATGTGTAACGACTACCGGATGTACACAGGTCACTCAGCTAGGAATAGCACTTACTTGGAGCTTTCGACAGACCTCCGTCTGTCTTCTTCAGCCGTGGTGTGGCTACTGGGTGAACTGGCGTTCAGTGCACACGACCATGGATCGAACCCGACCACGGGTCGAATTCCAATGTGGTTTAGCTAGGCTTTGCGAGAAGAGGGAGAGTTTTGATGCTATGGATAATAAGCTCCCAAAGTGAGCGACATAGACTATCAGTAGAAAGAAACTCGTGGAGAGCGTGGCAGCAGAGAGTCCTCAGAAGAGAAGCCCCTTCAAGCAAGTGTTTCAGCCCTTATCTCCTGACACTCTAGGGGGGTTGGGCCACACCCGGTTCATGACTCTGGATGTCACTCTGCTGCCCCTTTTTTGCCATCTTGGGACGAGCCATGGCTGGGATTCGAACCCATGACCATCTGGACATGCTCATTTTCCACTTAATGACTCGCACTCTAACCACAGGGGGCACCTGATATTTGTAGGGAAATTTAAGCCTTATGAAGTTCACTTTTGTTCCTCCTTGACCAGATCCAGCTTGAACACCTCTCTGCCGCTTCTGCCATTGCTTTCAGGGATCTGGTTTTTTCCCTCCCTGCAACTGACAGCTGTTTCATGAGGCTGTATGCAGACGTTCCTACAACCCCCTAGCTCCAATTTCTGCAGTGAGGACTTTGACCTGATAGCCTTCTCTCCTCAGGCTGTTTGCCAGATCAGCATACTTTTCAGTCTTGTAGATTTGAGCTGCCTCCATTCTGTTCTCATATGGCCGTGGCTCGTCATGATCAGCTGCTTGAGTTGACTGAGAGTTTACACTATATCGGTCTAATCCATCTTGCTGATGCTGCTCTGGGTGAATCTTTTTAAAATTCTGGAAGTAGATGACTTTTGAACAAGTCACTCCTACACTGGTGATTTTCTGCAATGAAATCGACACGTTCTTGCGTAACAGATGCCTGTTTGTGAAAAGTATCAATGTGGTATGATTGTACTTGGTTTACTGAAGGTCAAGTGGAATCCTTTCCCAATTAGGAAAACTAGATTCTGAAAGGTTTATATTGAAATCCTTTCTGCGTAGTGTTGTGATTCCGGAAAGGGAATGTTGCAGTGTTATGATTCCGGAAAGGGAGTAGAAAGAAACTCGTGGAGAGCGTGGCAGCAGAGAGTCTCAGAAGAGAAGCCCCCTTCAAGCAAGTGTTTCGGCCCCTTTTCTCCTGACACTCTAGGGCGGTTGGGCCACACCCGGTACATGACTCCGGATGTCCCTCTGCTGCCCTTTTTTTCCCATCTTGGACGAGCCATGGCTGGGATTCGAACCCATGACCTTTGGACATGCTCATTTTTCACTTAATGACTCGCACTCTAACCACTGAGCCACAGGGACACTGATATTTGTAGGGAATTTAAGCCTTATGAAGTTCACTTTTGTTCCTCGTTGACCAGATCCAGCTTGAACACCTCTCTGCCGCTTCTGCCATTGCTTTCAGGGCTCTGGTTTTTTCCCCCTGCAACTGACAGCTGTTTCATGAGGCTGTATGCAGACGTTCCCACAACCCCCTAGCTCCAATTTCTGCAGTGATGACTTTGACCCGATAGCCTTCTCTCCTCAGGCTGTTTGCCAGATCAGCATACTTTTCAGTCTTGTAGATTTGAGCTGCCTCCATTCTGTTCTTATATGGCACCGTGAGCTCGATCATGATCAGCTGCTTGTTGACTGAGAGTGGACTACTATGTCGGGTCTCATGCCACTCTTGCTGATGCTCTCTGGGTGACTCTTTCATTCTGGGAGGTCTGCAGTGCACTCACAGTCATCTGCCCCGTCCAGCAGACTCTGCCTGCATGTTCCGAGTGGCACTGCTGTTCTTGGCCATGATTTGCCGCCTCCTCCCGTGAAGAATGTTGCGGGTGCTTTTGGAGTCCTGATTTTCCCTTTTGTGGTGTTGGTACTAGCCCAGACTACTTGTACAATCTTTTTGAGCACTTGGTTGTGCCTCCATGTGTACCTTCCTTGAGCCAGGGCTACTTACATGAGCTTAGGACATGCTCCACTGTTTGTTTACCGTGGCAGAGCGGGCATGCAGGATCGTCTGTTTTTCCCCACTTTACCAGGTTTGCATTTGAGGGCAGAAGGTCATATACAGATCTGAGAATGAAGCTGATCCTCAGAGGGGCCATGTGCCAAATGTCATTCTAATTGAGACTTCTTTGGAGTGCATTCTCCTACGTTGTCCATTGCCCTTGTTGGCTCTGCTGGACTGCTTTTTGGAGTCTTCTTTGGTCTTCTTCTTTTCTCATCTCCTGAATCATCATATCTCTTTTGGCTTTTCCTTGGCCTTTGACCACCATTCAGTTTGGGTCACCCCCAGTCCTTGTCTGTTGGTCTGTGTGTGTCCTGTTATTTCTCTGATCGTGAGGCTTTCTTTTGCAGAATCCATCGCCTCTTGAACTTTCCATTTTGTGCCTGTCTTCAGCTGGGGCTTGATTGCTTCTACCACCTTGTCTCTTGAGTCCTCCAGCATGCTTTGAAGTCTGATCTTTCTGCTTTGTATTCTTCCAGGATGGATTTCAGTGGTAGTTTCAGCTTTCCTTGGCGACAGTACAGCGCCTTGTCAGTCAGAAAGGGTGGGACACCAAGCCATTTCCTTGTGAACTTGTTGATTTGGGCTTCCTTTGCCTCCACTATGCTGGTGCAGATGTCGTATATCATCAGAGGCCATAGAGGCTTTGGTATCAGCATGAACTGCAGACACCAGACCTTGTATTTGCCAGGGAGCCCACACTGGTCAATGGTCTCCAAGCCTTCTTCCAACATCTGTTTGGTTTCTTTTGCTCTTTGTGTGTCTCTCAGCGTATCATCATACCATCTTCCAAGGGTCTTGACTGGCTCTTCTGTGACTGTTGGAATGGCCTGGTTGGCAACTCTGAAGACCACAGATTCGGCAACTTTTCCTTTCCTCATTGAGAGACTCCATGATTTCTTTGGCTTGAACTTTATTCTGGATGAGGCAACTATGTCGTCCAGCCTCTCCAGCACATGACGTGTCTCGTCTTCACTGGATGAAATCACTGTAGTGTCATCCATGAAGGCCTTGAGAGGGGGCATCTTGTATCCATCGCCAAGGTCTGTCTTGCGTTGCTTGTTGCTGCTTTCAAGATGACTTCCATTGCCAACACGAACAGTATTGGGGAAATTGCACAGCCCATTGCAATGTCCACTTCCAAGTTTATCCAATCTGTTGTGTACTCCTTGGTAGAGAACCGCATTGAGAAGCCATTGAAGTACTTCTTGAGCATGTCGCGGATGTTTTTTTTGGCACATGGTATATCTCAAGAGCCAACTATATCATCTCATGATGTACAGATCCATATACGTTTGACAAATCAAGCCACACTACGTCCAGGTCTCTCTTGTCTGTTGTTGCTCTTTGGATTGCGTCCCAGATCATTGTGGCGTGTTCTACACAGCCAGCCATGCCTGGATGCCACCTTTCTGGACTGACACATCCAAGTACTTGTTTTCCATGAGGTACTTGGTCAGCCTTGCTGCCATGACGGAGAAGAAGATTTTCCCTTCGACGTTCAGTACTGATATTGGCCTGAACTGGCTGATGTCACTTGAGTTTTGCTCTTTGGGGATGTACACACCATCTGCCGTCATCCACTGGCTGTTGATCTTCTGGTTTCTTCAAGCTGATCGCAGCAGCCTGTGGAGCCACTCCAGCACCTTGGTACATTTCTTGTACAGTTGGTAAGGTATTCCGTTTGGCCCTGGTGATGATTTGGCTCTGGCTTTGTCAATCACCTTCTTGATTTCCGCCAACGTTGGAGGCTTGTCATTGAACTGTTCCTCAGGTTTGGTTGGCCACACCAGACCTTGAATGTCGAGTGGTGCTTTGCTCTGTGAATCAGAGTATGTTTTCCTCAGATGCAGCTCAAGAACTCCTTTGTCCACACTTAGGGTCCCAGATTTTGGCTGCTCAAACAGTGTTTCTGGCAAACCCGAAGGGGTCTCTGAAGAAGCGCTCTGTGTCTTCTTCCTTTTGCTCTTCCTCTTCCTCGCAGATTCCGCTTTGCTGAGGGCGCTGTGTTTTGCTTTCAGATCTTTCCAGAGTTTTTCCAAGCCTTGTTTTTCAGCTTGCAGTGCGGTCTTCATTTGCTTCTTTAGGTTTTTCTTTTGGACCCTGATCTTGTTCATCTCTTCTTGGCGTCTGGATTTTGTTGGAGGTGTTTTATCTTTGGGTAGTTTTGCTCCATAGGCGTCTCTACATGTGGTATACACAGTGTCCCCATATGTGGCTAGTTTGTGTTCCAGGGTGCTTTTCCCTATCAGTGCATCGAGTCTTTGGACGATTTTTGCATCCAGTTTCCCAATCTTCATTTTCGTTTGCTCGTGGCAGGTTGAGTTTCAGGCGCCTGGCATCGAGGGCCTGTGCAAATTCCTCAACCGAAACCAACAGCGTGGATGTCCTTGGCACTGTGGTTTAAATCCTGGCCTTGGTCTTCCGACGTCTATGTGCTGATGCAGTGCGCTGCTGCTCATTCAGATGAGTCTTCACACATCCCATCTTTGTTCTGTGAATCTTCATGCCAC
>JAFLJL010004952.1:10000-12500 GCA_018398815.1 Conus ventricosus
GCTGTCTCTAATCGGCCTCTCACCTGTCTTTTTACCTGCCGCACGTGCCGCATTCCTCTTAGGCTTGAGGTATTCTCACTCTGTGACGTAGGGGTGGCATGTTGGCCGCCATCGCTTAGGCAGGTTTTCTCTTCACTCGAGCGGAAGATGCCCTCTGGGAGCGCCTGCCTCCGGTTCTGGTTCTCTACCACTTCGTCGAAGGTACGGTCGGTACCTTCATTCCTACAGTCGGCCTGTAGGGGAGGGACATCACGTCATCTCTTTTCCGCATCTGCTCTGCTGGTCCTCTCGAATGGACAGAGGGCAGAGGGGTCGCTTGACCCGCCACTTTTGGGTCACCCACGGGTAGCTGGTAAGCATCAGTTTCGTGGTTTGTTTGTTTCTTGTTAGCCGCTAATTCTTCTCTTTTGCGCAATTTCATTTGGTTTTCAAAATTATAAAAGAAATATTGTTTGAGACCATTTTTTTTTTCTGGTTAATTCAATCTTTAACCTGGCCAGTCAAAATTATATCCAAAAGTCTTTCTCCTTTTTATGCATCTGGTGATGCGGTAGTCGGTGGGGATGGGGGAAACCTGGTGATTCAGGGTTGTACTTGCTTGGTCTCACTCGTCCGCCCCTGTCACAATCACCGGTCCCTTATTCTTCGGCCACCGTCTGTTTGTGTGGTGCAAGGGGAACGAGTTTTATGTTTGCGAGCGTGCGTACGCATGATTAGTCATTTGGATGCGTGGTTGGAGAATTGTGTCATTTTGAAATGTTGCTATAAAATGTGGGGATAATTGTGCCATTGAATTATTATTTGCAAATGTGGTGGCGGTTATAAAGAAATGGTTGCTGTATTAGTTCAGTTCCTAAGAAAGGAAAAAGTTGAACGTGAGGGAAGGATGAAAATATAAATTGCTATTTGTTTGTTTAGCCTGTTAATGCAATATCTTACCTGCTTCGTGTGAGGAGACCTTTAGCGAACACTCCTCATTTGGTTTGTTTTTTGTGTTATGCTCAGGTCTGTGTTGAGATGGTGTTACTAATGTATTCAGCAAACACCTCCCCTCGCCCACCATGCGAGTGGCTGTTAGGATTAAGCAGCAAATTTCAGACCGTACTGACTGCGGGGTTCCAGTACCCTTTCTTCTTTCCTTCCAGTTCCTTCCGTTTCCTCTCCTCCCGGGGGATTTTACCCGAAGCTTGCGCTGTTGGGCCGCGCACTGGTTGAGGAGCACGTGACTTTGCTGGAGGGTCCTAACCCTGTCCGGGACCTTCAGCGACAACGCCCTGTCCCACGGGATGCGTTCTCCCACTCTCCTCGGACTTCATACAGCCCATGTGACCAGTGTGGTTAGCTCTGTGTCGTGAAATTTGGGTGTGTGTGTGTGTGTCAATGGTGTCGGCATTGAAAGACACTCCGTTCAAGAACCGACCCGGTTTGGGGCACCTGATGCGACTCGGTGCTCCCAGTGGACTTTGGAAAGGCAGGGGTGTGGGGGAACCAGATGAAGCACGGAAAGGAATGTGTGCTGGAAATGCTTATTTATGATTATGGTTATGTTGTGTGCGTTGAAATACTTGTTTGTGACTATGGGTATGTCGTGTGTGTTGAAATGCTTAATTGTGTGTATGTCGTGTGTGTTGAAATGCTTGATTGTGATTGTGCATGTTGTGTGTGTTGGAATGCTTATTTGTGACTATGTGTGTGTTGGTGTGAATAAATGGGGTGTTGTATTGTAATCTTTCTTGTGTGGTCTCTTGCGGGGCGTGTGAGGTCAGTCACTCCCTTCACTCCCATCTAGACCGATCCTGTCAGGGCAGACCTCCAGGGGTCGGTCGTGACAATAGACCAAGGGTCCTTGTTCGAAAGCGTGCTAATGAATCCCTATGCCATTTTCGCGTTACAACCGATAAATACTTTTCTGGCTGTAAGTCACTATTAAAGCGCAAGAACCAAGAGTATCTCTCACTATTTTCTAATTCAGAGTGCCAGATCTGTTGGTAGGAGGATATCAAACGCTCTTTAAATTCTAGAATAAAAAGTTTGTCGTTCTCAACACCCTGGTTATTCCATACAAAACCAAATCCAGTTTCGAAAAGGAGATTTTTGTACTCCAGAAACCCAGCTTTGTCTTCCATTTTCATGTTGTCTTAATAACATATAATATGCTTGTTTATTAATTCATTCTGCTTTGTTGAAGTTTTACAAGACGTAGCCAATACTTGACACACTTAGTTTTGGAACGTATTTGCAAGGGGTATCTACCCGTTTCTCCATATGCCATTTTATTAGAGAGAGAGAGAGAGAGAGAGAGAGAGAGAGAGAGAGAGAGAGAGGAAGAGAGAGGAGAGAGAGAGAGAGACAGAGTAAGAGAGAGAGAGAGAACGAGAGGAGAGAGAGGAGAGAGAAGAGAGAGAGAGAGAGAGAGAGAGAGAGAGAGGAGAGAGAGAGAGAGAGAGAGAGAGAGAAGAGAGAGAGAGAGAGAGAGAGAGAGAGGGGGGGGAGGGAGCAA